>JANIJH010000223.1:64919219-64938016 GCA_024520975.1 Erythroxylum areolatum | reverse complement strand
TAACCGGTTACTATCTTAACTTAATAACAAACTACAGACCAAGTCAAACAGATAAGACTTTGAATCATTCTTCAACATTTCTAATCTAAATTATCATTAAATCAATAGAAAGGATCCACAAGAATTTTTTGAGTCATCTGAATAGTTCCCCAGGAGTTGATAAAGTTAAATGGACTGATTTATATTACCTGAAAGATGAAGGTGGCCTCAACTTATGCTCCATCGAAACTACTAATCAAGCATTGATTCTCAAGAGACTCTGGTAGATTTTGACAGACGAAACATCACTTCGGATCAAATGGTTACACTCATTTTTCCTCAAAGGCAAAAGTATTTGAGCAATCCAAAAAAATCCATTGCACTCACGCTTTCTTAATCAAAATCTATAGTTAAGAGATACGGTACCATAAGAGATGTCCTGCAAGATTGGCGACGAGAAATTGATATCGTTTTGCTGGTATGACAATTGGTCAGGTTAGGGATAGCTGATTATTTCAATAACTCATTCGGGGTACTCCCACTACATACCAAACTCCACTCCTTGATACAAGATAACTCTTGGCATTTCCCACTTCGGTTGCAACATTTACAACATGATAAATCTCCTAATCTGGGCATTCTTTCTCTAGAAAGATATGCATGTTCATCACTGAAAAACTACAGGGATAGTAGTTTCGCAAACTTTCTAATTTTACCATAGATTTCTCTAGCATAAAAGAAAAAAGGCAATCAAACATTAAAAAAAATTATTAGAAATTTAATAACATAGTTTGACACACCTTATCTATGTCTGCAAAGCTCTCACCTAATTTAATACTTTCACTGAAGTACAATAAATTTACCCAAGGCTTTACTGAGCTAAAACCACTCAACCCTTGACACTATCTCTCAATCTCACTTCCCGTAAAAGATTTTCACACCCAATAACACGACCGACTCATATTAACCTCAATAGAAAATTTTCTCAACAGTGCTTGATAATAAAGATACAAAATAAAAAGTGATTAAATAATAACCAACATAAACAAAGATAATACTTGAGATAAAAAATAACTCCTTTAAATACGCTGCTTCATCAATGAAAAAAGGGGAAGTTGTCCATTGAAAGATTTGCTGTGAAGCTTCAATATCTTCGTTAAAAATTCATGTATATTTTACCCACAATCCTAGAAGAACAACTATAGAAAATCAAAAGATATACCAAGATGTATGTAAAAACCCCGAACACATGCACGACTTCAGCTATATATTTTCCAAAAAACAATTAACTCCCACTATGTTGTTGATACCATCCACACCGAATCCACCTCTGCCATTGATAGATACTTCCACGATATTCATCAACAAGAACTCTTAAACAACATGCAATACAAATTCCCCTTATCTTTTATTCACACCATCTAGCAGTACATAATGACTCTCACCAATGTAACATACCACCAACGTGATAATAATAGACTTTCTTTTTATGTAAAATTCTTTCACAACTACAAGTGTAGCAACCACATCAATTTGAATCTAAGTTAAATCAGAATTATTATTTAATCACACCAAGACATGGTCTAGCTGTCATCACCCAATTAAGTTCAATTTAAATCTTGAAGCTACATTATCTTATAGGTTCAATTATCTAATAATGTCAAAATTAAATAGTAAGATATATAACATATATCTTAACAATCACCTTACTAACAAAGTCATCGTGCATCTGTTATTAAAGGTAGTAAGGTTGGATGGTTTAAGATAGTATGATGCAAAGCTTTAACACCGAGGATCTCCTTTATTCTCTGGTTTGCTATTAAAAACAAGCTTAACACCATTGATCGAATGCCTTTCTTACACGTTGATAAAACATATCCGATGTACTAGGTACAACAGGAATCTAAGAATCATCTCTTCTTTTCATGCCCTTTCAACAAATATATTTGGGATTATATCACCACGAAATGCCTATGGTGCAACTCGAGGGACTCACTTCTAGAAATATTTAACCGCATCTCAAACTAGAATACCTACATGAACTGACCAGCTGATACAAAACATTGCTCTAAGACTTTGTGTTTACAATTTATGGCGCGAAAGGAACCTCACAAGATTTGCAAACACGAATTCTTCCACAGAGACCTTGAAGACTATGATCCTCAATGAAGTACGAGAACTTGTCCTACCACAAAATCTGCATCAACACTGCAAGCAAGCATATCATCTTCAGTGAACCTATAGTGATTCTCTCTAATTACTCAGCTAGTTAATTACATGTTTTTAATTCTTACCTTGAAATAAAAGGTTGTCAAGGGTACCATCCTTCGAACTATATTTGCTCTGTATAACTTTAATTTTTTTAAAATATTCCATTTTCTTTTTCAAAAAAAACATACAACTAATAAAATAATATTACATTTTTTAAATTATTATCCCACATTATTATTTTGAAAAGTAGATAACAATTTTCAATTTTAATTTCTCTTTATTTTCCTTTCTTTTATTTTTTGGACTTTTTTATCTCTTTTTTTACATATTTTTGTCTCTTTTTCTCCCTTATTTGTGTTGAAGGAAAGTTATATTATTTGACTTAAAACATTTGTCTTACTAAAAAATGAGTTACCTAATGTTTCAATTTTAAAACATAATTTTAAATTAGTTAAATTATTTTTAAATTTGAAAGAGATTATTTTAAAAATGATATGTCATATTTTATTAGAGTCATCTCTAGATCAACTATAATAATTTAAATAATATAAATTTTCTAGAAATAAATATTTTTCTTTATAAAAATATGAGTCATAAACCTTATTAATAAAGAAGATTATTAAACTTTTTATTTATTGATCAAAGTCATTGAAAGAATGCCTCAAATTTTTCTATGATAAGGAAAAAAGAATGATGCAAAAAAAGACATGGCCAAACGAATATAAGGTTTGTTTGCCTAAAAACAATGGTGTCATAGAATTTCATTCGATCATATTAAAGAACATAATCCTCTCTAAAATATTCTAAATTTTGAATCCACTATTGGTCTCTCACAATATGTCAAAGTCTCTGAAATCATTCTAGCCATTTGCTCATCAAAAAGCTTAAATTCCATCGAGACAATATGTCGAATTATTCCTTAGATTCCAATAGAGAATACCTAAATGAGACACGAATCTAGAAGTTTTACTAACTACACCTATCTTGAGCTCTTTAGAAGAAATATACACACTTTCAAATAGAGGCAGCTTATCTCATGTTCTAATTTTCTTTCAAAAGCTTCTTTTACTCTTTGATTGGCAATTAGGAAAAGGTTATAGTCAAAGGATAGAATTCTATTGACATAAATAAGTGATATGACTTGTGTTCCTTCAGCAAAGAAACTGAACTTATGACCACTTTCTCTGTAAGTGACATTATTCCTCAATTTGAAACCTATTTCTTGATTAATACAAGTTGTTTTATAACTTAAACTGTTTGCCCAGTATAGTAGAATCAGCTATAAATATTAATGTAAACAGTAAAAGTGGCTTTATACTATTTCGAATTGGCTTAATTTGTTTCGTTTTTATCATATCATATGAAAAGCGAGAAATTTGAAGATCTTCAAAAATGAGAAAGGATGGATGCTTTTGTTTTTAGCCCCTTCCTACTTTTAACTAGATCAAAAAGATCAAAAAAATTCTAATGGCCAAAGAGGTTGCTGTAAAACTCAACTATGGTATGCTCTCTAATTAGAACTTGTGAATTTCCTATCTGTGTCTTGGCTCTATTATGATTCTTCCGTCCATTATGATTTTGCAAATATTGACTAGTTTCTACTATTTTGACTATTTTTTTTAGTGAAGTTCCTCCTTTATATTTGAATTAATTAATTTGAGGCAATCAATTGTCCTTTAATATTATTTATCTTTTAAACAATTGAATCTCAAGGTATTGATCCAGTTTAGTTAATCACATCATAATGCATAAAAGAAATACAATATAATTTGAAATAACTATACTTTATCCATACATCAATTTATCTTAATTTTGATTCCTCAAATTTAGTACTATTAGAAAAATGACATTAAACAAGATTTATCGGTACTCATTTTAGACTATAAGAATAATTCAAATAAAATTTGGTTTTTAATAGAAATTATAGATTATTGTAAAGTGTTAATCAACATTCTTTACAGTTTACAAGCTTAGACTAAAATGAAATACTTATGTCTGGTCCAATTAAATTAGTCCAATAGCAATTTCAGTTTTAATTTAAGAAAATTATTGACTCAAAAATTGTCAATTAATAAGTTGATTAATGTTCTTTTTTATAAACATACACAAACTTTCACCTTTTCTCTCCTTTCAAACAAGATGCTCTACACTTCTCATATGGGATGTTACAAGATCCCTCTTTTTAACCCTTTTAATATCTCCGTCATGACTTAACTACAGTTCAAAATCTCCCCTCCACTTCTAATATTGAACAAGAATAGAAGCTTTACAAGGACTCTTTTATGCTCATGATTCTGCTTGTGGTTGCCATTTTGATGTCTATAACAAATTAACAAAGGCCATCTGTTAATTAGGGCAAATTAGTCAATGCCTGCCCTAAATAAGTGTAGGACTTGTGTAATAATTAACATGACTGAGTTAACTTTTGGTTTGTTTATTCTTGCATTTGCATGGTTTATTTCTTAATATGTATTCCAAAAATTTTGGTTGTACTATATAAGTACAATTGTAAATGTTTGTGACATATAAAATAAAAAAATGGAATTTTTATTTATTTATTTATGATTTTTACTACTTAATCTTATATAATTTTTAGGAATCGTAATGTGTTGTGGAAGCAAGGGAACATAAGAAAGTTTGATCGTGATTTCATAGACTTAAAGAAACTTTATATCAACAAACATGCTAAATAAAAAGAGAATCATGTATATTCAATTATTTTCTTATATTTATGACCAGCATTGGATCAACACAATTGAACTTCATTCGAAAGAGAGATACGGATTGCACTGGAATGAATTGCATTTCAAGGTTCAATGCGTCAAATGTTGAGGCGATAAGTGGGAATGGAGAGTAAAGGTGTTGCTCTAGGCGTTACCAAGCTGAACACCTCAGTCATATCCAACTCGCTTGGCAACATACCATCAGGAAGTTTCCAATCGAAGCTATGAACCAATCTCGCCAGGATTAGACGCACGTTGATCATGCCCATTTGCATTCCAGGACAGCTTCTGCGACCAGAACCAAATGGAAGTAACTCAAAGTCCTGTCCTCTGAAGTCTATGTTACTCCCAACAAACCTCTCAGGAATGAACGTTTCTGCATCTGACCAGACGGTTGGATCTCTCCCAATGGCCCAAATGTTAATGAACACGCGAGAATTTTTGGGAATGTCAAAGCCTTCGATGATAATATCTTCAGTTGACATGTGAGGAAGCAACAATGGTGCAACTGGGTGGAGCCTGAAAGTTTCTTTGATAACCATGTCTAGGTATTTCAAGCCTTCCATATCTGATTCTTCTACCATTCTGTTCAGGGTTACCTTTTCGTCCAATTCTTTTTGAAGTTTCTTCATTATTTGAGGATTCTTCATGAGCTCTGATAGTGCCCACTCAACTACTGTAGTTGAAGTATCCATCGAAGCTGCAAGCATGTCCTGCAATGAAATCGAAACGAGAAAACCATAATAAGAAGGATGAGTGTCAGTAAAGATTCTATCTCAAGAAATGGAAGATAGGAAGTCTTGGAATCACCGAAGACACTTTAAGAGCATGAACTAGTTAATCTCCTCCAGTATTACATGGTTATGCATTAATGGATTAAAATAACGAAACACAAGTAATGTAATTTTTGCTAACTAAAAAGTGTTTGAAATAAATACTCAACAAATTGTGAATTAGACATTAACGAGAATATCAAATTTTTAAAGAAATGATATTATGAGAGCTTATATAGAAAATTGATGTCACAATTTCATACTAAAAGTCATAGTGGAAGTGAAAATTTTTATATGTGTATAAGAAATTATTAATTAATTTTATAATAAATTATTTCTAAAATTATAGTTTTCTGAACCCTTTTTAATTTTATTTTATATAAAGAAGATTATAAATTAAAGATTAAACATAATAAGGACGTCAAAATTTTAAGATATAGAAATTATTAGATCTCGTATAAAAGGTGATTATTATAATTTTATATTAAAAATAAGCAAAGAGGTGAAAATTTTTAGAAATATATAAAAAGAAGTTACAAATCAATGTGGTAATTAATAATTATTGAACTTATAATCATTTAAAACCCCCAAAATAAATTTATTATTAAGATTTTCTTCTTTCTCACAATTCCAAAGCCGTGGAATTGTGATATTGCACCGCTTTCGAATTGTGAAAGTCAGATGAATCATTCGATGGCTACCTACTGATATTGCAAGAAATTAACTGATGGTATATCCCGTAAATCTTAAGCACAGGACAAGATCAACTTACCAACATTACGGCTTTAATGTTGTCTCGAACAATGCTGTACTCAGTTTCTTCGGATCCTACGAAACCCAACAAGATATCAACAAAGTCCTTGGTTCTGTTCTCATCCTTGTTTTGTATATGGTCATCGATTATCTTCTCAAAGAAACCATCAAACACCTTGCTAATAGCCCTCATTCGCTTTCTCAGACCCTGAAGATCAAACGGAGCAATCGGCGGGATGTAATCAGCCAAGTTAGGAAGTGCTGTTACTTGCATGCCATCGTGAATCACAGCTGTAAAACCTCTACCACCGAACTCCTTGTCTGTGTATTTCTTGCCAAAAACCATTCTGCAGGTGATATCAGCACCAAGAGACGAGACCTTTGCACTAAGATTAACAGCAACTCGTTCAGAAGAAGCCTGTTTAATGTAATCAGTCAAGAGGTCTATCTCTTCCTTTCTAAAGGACTTGAAGGAATTGACTTTAAGGTTGCTAAGCAACTCAAGAGTGCAAAGCTTGCGCATATTTCGCCAGTAAGATCCATAAGGAGAAAAGGCCGTTGTCGTTTGGTCGTAACCTATGTACTTTGCAGCCTCAAGTGGTGGTCTGCTAGCAAACACAAGATCATGTGTCTTGAGGAACAACTCCGCCATCTTAGGAGACGACACAACAATGGTTGGAACGAAACCTAACCTCATGTGCATGAGCGGACCATGTTTTTTGGCTAGGTCATGCAAAGCTCGCTGAGGGTACTTTCCCAACAGGTGAAGGCAACCGATAATTGGCAACCCTTTCGGACCAGGAGGTAGTTTCTTAACCTTGCTATTGCTCTTTCCAACCCATGCTTGAAAGATCAAAGCTAGTCCTATCAAGGACAGAGCAATTGTAACCCAAGCCATGAAATGGTATATCTAACTTGATCTCCACTGATCCTGCAGGAACGTTATAAGTAATGAACAAGAGCATTAAACGTTCCTATCTCATCACGATGGACAAGAGCATTGTTTAGTTTCAATCCGAACATGACATTGTTGGAGTAATCGTAAAACCGGTTAATTTACAGCAATGGCGAAAATGACAATGCATTTTTTATCTGCTCTTTGTATCTACGACGTAAAAACAAATCGTTTCCATTTAAAGATCATCTTCGTGTTGTTTACTAAGTGAAAGTTACATATTGTTTATATTATATTGCAAGTTCTTGTAACATCATGATGGATCATGAAGAACCAATAACAGGTAATATTTTGAGTTAATGATTTATTTATGAATATCAGCGAATTTAGAATAATATATATAATATATTAAGGACGTAAATCTAAATTTATTTCACTTACAGTTATTTATTTCTTAGAATTAGAAATATCAATAAGTCGGGCCAAGCCCAAGTTGCTCCTGGCCTGAGCCTGGGCTCACGTGGCCCGCTGTCCGATGGGTCATGATGGGTCGACTCGTGGTTCGGCCCACCATATATATTTTTGAAGAAATTTTTCAAAAACGACTTCATTTTTGAGTTAACGGTCGAGTAATTCTAAAATCGGATCAGGCCAAACCGAGTTCTTTTTGACTTCCTTGCTTAGAATGAAAACTAATATAAATTTTTTTTATACAAAGTAGAAATAAATTTTCATTTTAAATTTCAAAGGAATATAATCCTTCAATTTTAAAACTATTTCCTTATATTCTTTCTTTATATAATTATTTGAAATTTTAGGTCTAAATTTTTCCACCCTACTCCTTGTGGATCCCAAATCGAACACAAATACTTTTTCAACATTTACATAGTAAATATCTAAAACAATTACATATAATCAGGACGACTTAAGCATCTTAATAGTATTTTAAGATTGCGTCTCAATGCAGTGAAGTGACATACGAGAACAGGACAAATCATAACTACAATGCACAAAGTTTAAAATATGAATCTCAAATTTTTGGTCTAGTCCAATAAGTTGAATTAGAATGTATCAATTAAATACAATTGGACGTAAAACTAATTTTATTTTAGGGTTTAAAAAAACTTTGAAAAAGTCTTTTTAATTTTTAATTTTCTGAAAAAAACTCATCCACTTAAATTTTGATTAAAACATAATGACTATAAATATCAAAAGCAGACTGATCAAATGTTACTACTAAATAATTCAAAGAATCACTTAAATATGATTTAAATTAATAATTTAAAATAACTATAATAAATTATTAATTTTAGTTGAATTTAATTATTTTAATTCAATGTTAAGAGCTATATCACTGGTTATATTGCATATGTTTATTGTTATTTTTTAATCGAAGCGTAATTCTGAAAATCTGAAAACTTAAAAAAATTAATAATTTTTAAGATTATAAATTTTTTTAAATTTCTCATTCACCCTTTATTTTATATTTTGATTTCGGTTGTTTGGTATTATTGGAAAAAATGGCACTAAACAAGAGTTGTTGCTTGTGATTTGGGCTATACGAACGACCCAAGTGAAAACAAACATCTAATGGAAATTGTGGACTACCATAAAATGTATTAGACCAAACATTCTTCATACTTTGAAACCCTAAAACAGATCGTTGGTTTAGGACTAAACTGGAATAAGATATGTCCGGCCCAATAATCAAGGTCTTGGATTAATTATTAGGTTCATAGAGATATGTCGGATCGTAACTCAGCTGTCCTTGGGCCTAGAAACACTGGTAGGCCCGGTTCATCTATTCCTTTTATTTAAAATATATTCTCTAATTAAATCTAATTTTACCCATCTTTTATCATAAAATTGTTTATTTTTATTTGAACTTAATCTATCAAAATTATATTGTTGAAATGAAGGTTTTAAGAGCATATTTAAAAATAAGATTAACTTAACTAAAATAAAATTTGAAATTTTATTTATAATTGAACTTAAAATTATAGAAATTAATTTAATTTTTTTCTTTTAGATTTACAATATCTTCTCTTTAAGTATTATGTGATTACAATTTCAATAAAAATCTATTAAATCACACACAATTTATAATAAAACTCTAAATACTAATAGTTAGGTAAACAACTAAGGTGTTGCCTCATTACCATCTATACCTGCCCAAGGACTTCGATGTACCAAATAATCAATGCACGTAACTAGCTTGCCTGATGAAAGAAAACATGTCT
This sequence comes from Erythroxylum areolatum, assembly GCA_024520975.1. Taxonomy (NCBI): domain Eukaryota; kingdom Viridiplantae; phylum Streptophyta; class Magnoliopsida; order Malpighiales; family Erythroxylaceae; genus Erythroxylum; species Erythroxylum areolatum. Next base: position 64,928,442 of record JANIJH010000223.1, on the reverse strand, counting down.
AATTTTGCCTTAAGATTTTCTGTTTCAATCTTGTTTTATTTCATTTTAATTATATATTTATTTAAAATTTATATAAATATATAGTTAAAATAAAGTAGAACAAGATTAGACCAAAATAGAGGGTAGAGACTATCCGCTACTTGAACACAGACTATTTTACGGAACAATTTAGTAAAAATCTCCGGAGAGTTAGAAGCTTAATATCTCTAACGAGTAACAGACTGAAAAATCCTACTTTTCGACCAAAACAGCCGTAGATATGATTGGCGTACAGGTCAGTAAAAGCCATGTTAAATGATCAACACAGCTTCAAAAAGAACATAGTGGTTCTAAAGAATCCCTGAACTGGACTTGAAATCACCAACATCCATGGAAAAAAGAAAAGAGTTTGTGAAAGTCATCATCTTGATCTGTAAAAGAAAACGCTAAGCTCCTGACCGATGTTCCCTTCTGGGTCTATCAAATGAAAGGATTCAGCTTCAGATGATCCACGAACTCTCTCAAACTTTCCTCTAAGGTACATGAGCTCATCTTCACTATCAAATTCCTTGCCGCTGATAATCCCAGCACCTGTAACTACTGAATTCATCAGCTTTAAAGCTTCAAGATCAGTTTTTGATGACTTGCGCTTCACTGCGTACCCAACTCTCCTTCCGTTGAAGTATATAGTCCATGTCGGCATCGACAGAAGCGAACTCGATCGAGAATTTGAACTGTTGGCTCCATGACTCGTGCAGTCTAGTGCTATTCGTAGAAAACCACCGTTCATTTCTCGAGCTAAGGTTGCCGTGGACACTGGTAGCTCGAGGTGGACAACCGAGTTGGTCGACTTGGTGTTTGGTTGGAAGCATAAGCTAACTTTCCCTCGTCGGAACCCGAAGATAGTCCCGGTGACTATAGTGGAAGAAGCGATGAGGGAGGTGGGTTTATGATCGTTAAAGGCAGGTCTTTGGAGGGTGATTCGTTTTCTTTGCTTGGTCTCTTGTTCTTCCGTGAATGAACTGTAGCATGTTGGAATAAGAAGCGATACCAGTGACCGGAGAAGCCTCCATGACCGAACTTGCTTCTGACAGTCCACGGTGGTGACGCCATTGGAGATGCTAGTTGCTGCATCTATAGCTGCATAAGACATGGTGTCTTCTGGTAATAGAAATGGAGGCTATGGAGGTAGGTGAAGAAGGTGAAAGGTTTATTATATAGGAAAGATTAGAGAAACAACCTTTTTTTAATAATATATCTCAAATAGGTGTTGCTATTTGTACTATTTTAAAAATGAAAACAACGTGAAGTCATTTGAGCAAAAAAGGCATTCTTAAAATATGCTTAAGGTCAACTTCTAACCCTAAAAAAAACCAAACTAAATTAGGAAAAATTTTAAAAATTAAGCATTCAATATTATATTCAACTATACTATCATCACAAAATATTCAAGATGTGTAACAAGAAAATTTATGTGTCTAAGTATTGATTGATATGGATAATTACTTATATTGTAAATATTAAAAATATAATTTTATTGGATTAATTATAAAATAATTATAAACCTTCCTTAATTTTATAGTACTAGTTTGAATTTTAAAAAATACCTCTAAAATGTTGCAGATTTTAATTTTTAACAAAAATATTCTAACATTAAGTTCATATGGATGGCTTGATAAGTCATATTAGATTAATATATTTGTCATGTAATTATCACATATTATATTTGTGTCACTTATAAATTATAATATTTTATAAATTAAAAATATCAAAAATTTTAAAACAATTATAAAGTAAATCGTATGAAAGTGTATATAATTATTTTAGGATTTTTCATCTTTTAAATTAATTAAAAATATAATTCATATATAAATAAATACAATATGTGATATTCATCTCATCCACGTTAATAACGTGTTATTTTTGTTAAAATTTGAAAATTAGAACATTTCAACTTTACTTTTTTAATTTCAAATTACTATTATCAAATAGAGTAAAGTTTGAAATTTTTTAATGACTAGCTATTTTTTATTTAATAATAGTAACTTAAAAACATTTATTATCATCCATTGTTGACTATGTAGTTGGTTTTGTGCGTAATTTTGATAAGTTTATGGAAATATTTAGTTTACACTAATCGTGCAATGAACATAGTCAAGAAGACAAGCTTGCAAGCATGCTTATGATATTAAATTTGGATGATGTGGTTGATTAAATATACAATGATGATTGTTAACTCTGACTTATATGTGATTAGTTTTAGAATTTAGGACCACTCAAAAAGTATCCAATCGTCCTGCCGATGCCTTCATATTGCTTTTGTTGTTATTGCATGACCCTTGGCGTTTATTGAAAAGGACATTAAAACGGTCTAAGAACCTTTCTTTCTTACACGCCAAAGCATGGGATGCACGACAAAGGAGGCAGAATGGTATTTGGATTTCCATATAAAAATACTGTTAAGATACATATTATATATCTTATTGTTTAATTTTAGTATTTTAAATTGAGTTTTTAATATAATGTTTACAAATTCAAATCAAAATATAACATAAATTAGTAACAATCCTTATTTGAGTTAATTATGGTATAAGAATTGCAATAAAATTAAAAATCTATCTCTAATTGAAGTTCGTTATGTCAAATTATGGATAGTCATCGTGTGACCTTTACACTGTACTGAGGAAGGCTTGCGTAGGAAAACTTGCGTGACTTTTTGCTGGTGTCGTGGCATTGATTGACTGTTTTTGGCATGGTTATTGTAAGATAGCTATAGAGGTTCTTGCTTGTGTGATCCCACGTGTTCTTATACTTAAATAGGTGGAATCACCCGCTCTAGGCGTCTCTATATTTTAGCTAGTGAGAGGGTAAACCATAGTCTGATTTTATTTAGCTTCTCAAAAAAGTAGTCCAATGTTCGGTGCGTATAAAGAGTTACTACATTGAATGAACTCCCACAGTGTCATTGTCAGGACTCAAACCTGAAACCTTATACTCAATTCCCTTTCTAATGACCAAATAAGCCACCCATGCAGGCAATGATTACTACGTTCTTGCACACAAAAGATAGAATCGTCCACCTTAGATGCCTCCACACTCCAGCTCGACAAAGTCGTGAAGGAGATAAATTACGGTTTAATGTCATTTAAGTTATCAAAAAGGCAGTCTTTTTTTCGGTGCACATAAGGAGCCATCGTATTGCACTCAAACCTGAAACATTTCACTCAATTTTTCTTTCTTATAATCAATTGCACTATCCGTGCGGGCAATGATTGCTACGTTCTTGGTTTTGTTGGAGGTGTGTCTGTAGAGTGCTTTTTTGGACTCCTCACATGGTTTATCTAGTGATTGTTCTTTAGGTATTGGCCCCAGTAGTGTGTGTCAATTAAGGTTATGTTCTATATTTGTTTTGGTGATTACTGCTGTGAGCTTACTAGTTATTTGTCAATCCGATGGAAGAATGAAAATTCCATCTTGGTACTGTCATTCTTTAATTAGTTGATTGGTGTAAACAGATCACGTTGTTGAACTCTTTTGGTGTGTGTCACTACTGCGGAGTTCTTGATTTTTCTGTGTGCTGCATGGTTGTGTAAAAACTGTGGTAAGGTTGGTTGTTCGTTATAATCATCTTGGCTAATCATTGAAGACTTAATCAACGACATGACCTGATACTTCCGTACAATTATGAACTGGTCGCCAAGCCAATCTTTAAATGATTAGTAAACCCTTTTGGAGATTATTGAGCCGAGCACAGCACATACATACATTAACATACAGCTCGAAAACCTACAAAACAAACTAGTGTGCCTGTTCAAAGAGGAGTTCGCAAGTTTCGACACTTATGCCACTTGGAGACCCTACTTTTCATTGGTAATGTAGGACACAAAAGGAAGCCTCCAACAGCACTAAACACTAGATTTCATCTTCTTGGATTGTTCTGCAGAATATGAAGACCACCTCCATGTGACAAGAGGGACAAGGACTTTGTCGTTAAGAGGCAAAAAGTGTACATGGTGTGAGCGAATTAGAGGGGTGATTGTGCTTTCTAGCCTGGTTTTCTCCACTCGTGTCGCTTTGCCTTTTCCCTTTCCATGCGTGCATAAACACAACATTGCCTCAAAATTGAAAGCTTGTTCTTGAGTTCACCCCTTAGACTCCATTATCGAAAGAGAAACCTCCACCTTTTTCTCTTAAATACGCACAAAGTAAATAACTTCCTAAACTTCATAATAGCTTACCAATCATATATTTCAAAAACATAAAAAGATTCGATTTTTTAACTCAGAGCACAATTAAACTAAAATCAGATTAAATCGAAATCATAAAAATTCTGAATTCAAGCAGATATAAACAAATTTAAACTAAACTGAGTAGCTTCAAACTAATTTAGAGTTTCAAATTTTTAAATTTAGAACTTTAATAGAATCACCAAAACCTAAATTCTAATTAAATTAAATTTTATTTATTACCTTCAGTTGAAACACTTGCTATTTAAGGAATCCCCTGTAACTTGAGCTACTCCTTAGGTGGTTCAATACCTCCTCATCTTTCACTTGATTTTATTCTTCCAAAAGCCGACCACTACGCATCTAACTGATTACCAAACCCAACATGACATCTAATTACTAAAATTGTTTATGATACTGGAAGAAAATGGAATTTCTCAATGTGGGTGTCAACAAAAGATGGAATTTCAAAGCAGTGGACGTTTCTTTCAGGGTATCTTTTGGGCAGCAATTATAGAAGGGACCACCATCACATAAAAATGTGCACTTTTCACTAAAGAGTCCACAAGATATAAGCACATTGATATTCTGCCTGGCAACTTTTGGAAATAGCTCTAATCTTACATAGGCAGCTGAGACAAAACAATGTGTGCCATCTCATTGTCAGAATCCTGCTGCTGGGAGAAAACCACTGCCAATTTCAGCCTGGTGCTTTTGATTTAAGTTTCAACTTGGAGATTCATAATAATGTTCAACACCCAGAAATCTCAAAAGAACATATAAATTCACTAGCTAATCAGGGTAGATAGAATAAACCAGACAGCTAAGGAATCAATCATGAAGAATAAAGATTGGACGGATAGTTACGTACCTGCTCCACCTGTCTCCAAAGTAACAATTCATGAGGCCTACACTTGAAATAGAATTTAATCCGAACAGACCACCCGTTATAATTGGATTTATGGGCCGTATCGATTTCTGGAGAATACTTGTATTGGGCCAGTTCGAGTTCGAAATTCGATTATTGTCGTTATTATTGGAGGAAGATTCATTTGCTACCCACAGATACCTTTTTCACAAACATGTAAATTGCATTACTTAATCCATCAGTTACAGTGGCACTTTCAATTCAATCTCCATTCCCATTACAGAGCATATAAATTTCCCTACAAATAACTATCTGAACCGCGAGAAATACATAACAGAGATTTAGAAGGGAGACCCATAGACAATCAAAGCTAAGCCCTTTCTCCTCTAATTCTGCGAGCAAGTTGTATGTCCTTAGGCATAATGGTGACCCTCTTGGCATGAATAGCACACAAGTTGGTGTCCTCAAACAACCCAACAAGGTATGCCTCGGCTGCCTCTTGGAGGGCCGCGACGGCGCTGCTCTGGAACCTTAGATCAGTCTTGAAATCTTGAGCGATTTCTCTCACCAATCTCTGGAATGGCAGCTTCCTGATCAAGAGCTCAGTGCTCTTCTGATACTTCCTGATTTCTCTCAAAGCCACTGTTCCCGGCCTGAACCTATGGGGCTTCTTGACGCCTCCCGTCGCAGGAGCAGACTTCCTCGCCGCCTTGGTGGCCAGCTGCTTCCTTGGAGCCTTGCCTCCTGTGGATTTCCTAGCAGTTTGCTTCGTACGAGCCATTTGGAGATGAGAAATTTAGGCGGAAAGGCTTGTTTCGTTAGCGAGAAATTGAAGGAAATTTTGTTGCTGTGAGGGAACCAAAGTGCGGGGATGCATTTATAGCGAAAGGCGGGAGAGAAAGTTTGAATATTTAGGAAGGAAGGACTCCCAGCCATTAGATTAATTGAAAATCTACGGTGGAGATCTGCAAAATGAAAGGCACACGGATCGCGATCCGTGGATACTAAGGTCTGACCAATGAGATTGCTCTGTTCTCGCGCAAATGTCAAATTTCGTTTTGGCTCCTAAGAACGTGAAGATACAAAAACAATCGAACCTTGTTAACACAATTAGGTTATTTTAAAAAAATCTTTATTTTTATTTCTATTTTAGTCTAGTTATTAGTTACATTTAAATTTTTTCATTTTCAAACAACCCTCTTATTAAATATGATTAAAGTTACGTATTACCGAATTTCAACATTCTTCTTATTTTAGTGAAACTTGTTATTGGTGTTGTTTACATTTAAAATTTTTAAAATTATTAATATAAGATTAAATTATATGATAAAATTATATTTTTAATAAATTTAAAAATATCATATTTTAAGTACATGTATCACTCAACTGTTAATTACATTATTTTGTGACGTGTTAATGTTGATATTATTTTAATATTTATATTTTACATTTATCTAAAATAAAGTGGAATATTCTATTTGATATGGTATTTAGAACTTAAGACTTAGGAGTATTTGTTAAGTTGAATTCATGTAGAAGTAGAGTTGACCACGTTTCAAGTTAAAGGAAGTGGTTTCCTTTATATTAGCTAATTTTGGTTCATTTAAAACTTATATTAAGTCTATTCTATATTTGAATTATACGTCAGAAAAGTTTCCAGTACATCCTATTCTGTCAATTAATTTTTCTAACAAGTTCTTTTATTTTTCTATCAGTGGTATCAGAGCCAATATTTAAAATAAAAGCAGTAACTTTTTCGTTATGTCGAAAAGTGTGAATGGCCTCTAACAATTTTGTTCAACCAACGATTCCTCACTTCGATAGTCACTGTGATCATTGGAGCATGTTGATGGAAAATTTTTTGAAATCGAAAGAACGCTAGCAGGCTATTTCAGATGGAATACTAGAGCCGCAAAAAGGCGCAGGAACATCAGATCAACACATGGTTGAAATTAAAGCGATGAAGTTAAAGGATCTCAAAGCGAAGAATTACTTATTTCAAGCCATTGATCGTACAATTTGGTGACCATTTTATGCAAAGATGCATCAAAGCATATATGGGACTCCATGAAGAAAAAGTATCGGGACATCACAAGAGCAAAGAGGCAACAGCTTCAAGCATTTCATACGAACTTTGAATTGCTTCGTATGAAGCCGAGAGAATTAGTTACTAATTATTTCTCTCGAACAATGGCAATTGTTAACCAGATGCGTATTCACGGTGATCGAACAGATGATGTGACTGTAGTGGAAAATATTCTTCGATCCATGGCACCAAATTTTAATTATGTTGTTTGTTCTATTGAAGAATCTAACGATATTGATGAACTTTCACTTGATGAATTACAGAGTTCTTTGATGGTTCACGAGAGGAAGATGAACAGGGAAGAAAGAGAAGAGCTAGCTCTAAAGGTGTCAATTGATCGATCAATAGACCATGGTGCTAGAGGAAGAGGAAGGGGAGGTCGAGGATATAGAGGTCGAGGTAACAGAGATGGAGGTGGTCGAGGCAACAGAAACGATAGCCAACAAAATCGAAGGTATAATAATGAAAGTGGACGTAATCAACTGATTTTTTTTGTCAAAAATCAATTTATTGACAAGTCTAAAATTGAATGTTACAGGTGCCATAAATTTAGCCACTATTGCTCGAAATGCTATGCCAATCTGCCTCAAGATACAGAAAAAGGGGAGAAGTCAAATTTTGTAGAAAATGATGAAAAAGGAACTCTGTTAATGGCTTACCATGTCAAAGAAGAACTCAAGTTAGATATTTGGTATGTTGACACACGTTGCAGCAATCACATGTGTGGCAGTAAGTCTGTCTTTTCTAATTTAAATGAAACCTTTAATACTATTATTCACTTTGGTGATTCTCACACCATAAAGTTAATGAGAAAAGGTGATATTGACATTCAAACAAAGAACGGTTTTATGGAAACCATTTCTAACTTGTTTTACGCTCCTGACTTTAATAGCAATTTGTTAAGTGTCGGCCAATTACAAGAAAAGGGTTATGAAATACCTATGAAAAATGGAGACTGTAAGATATATGATCATTTGAGAGCTGCTATTGTTGTTGTTCCTTTGAGTTCAAATAGGTTGTTTCCATTGAAGATTCAAAAGGCTTCGTCTTACTTCTTGACTAGAACAAAAAATCCATCATGGCTTTGGCATTTTCGGTACGGTCACTTGAATTTCGGTGGTTTAAATACTCTCCAGCAGAAAAATATAGTATCAGCTCTCCCACAAATTGTAATTCCTTCTCAGGTTTGTGAAGAGTGTGTTGTTAGCAACCAACATCGCTCTCCATTTCCACAAGGCAAATCATGGCGAGCAAAGAAAGGGTACAACTCATTCATTCTGACATTTGCGGACCGATAAATCCATCCTTTAATGGGGGTAAGAAGTATTTAATTACTTTAATTGATGATTTCACTCGAAAAACATGGATTTATTTCTTACAGGCAAGATCAGAAGCTTTTAACACATTTAAAAGCTTTAAAACACATGTTGAAAAAAAGTTGGGAAAAAATCAAAACTCTTCGAACCGATCGTGGTGGGGAGTACTATTCGAAGGATTTTGAATATTTTTATAGTGAACAAGGCATTGGAAAAGAACTAACGACTGCCTATTCACCACAACAAAACGGAGTATCGGAAAGAAAAAATATAACAGTTATGAACATGGTGAGAAGCTTGTTGGCAAAGGGAAATGTTCCGAAAAACTTTTGGCCCGAAGCAACAAATCGGAGTATTTATTCGTTAAACAGAAATTTCACTTTTTTTATTCAAAATATGACATCGGAAGAAGCATGAAGTGGAAGAAAACTAGTTGCAGATCACTTCCATATTTTTGGTTGCATTCAGGGCCGTTCCTATCGTTTTATAGGCCCTGGACGAAATAAAAAAAATGCCCAAATAAATTGGCAATATATTTTACATATTTTTATAAAACATAAATGATTCAATTTATAAGTTTACATAATCAATTAAATATTAAATTATCATAACATTAAAAAATACACTAATAAATATACAGAGGATCATAATTTATGAAAAACAATTTCTCTGCGCATTTCTAGATGCAAAATTATTAATAATATTATCAAGATCAATATTATCCAACATTTGTTAGACAACATAATAT
>JANIJH010000223.1:64869577-64879822 GCA_024520975.1 Erythroxylum areolatum | reverse complement strand
TCAACTTCTTCTACTGCATTAAAATAAATTACAAATTAGTAATGTATGAAATTATTCTCAATTGTAAACTTGTAATATATTATAATTTTAACTTCAATATGATCAACATAATATATGAATTGACCATCAATAGATGTTTTTAATTCATTCGTTGTGACAAATACATTTTCTACGTAAATTATCTTTTCAAGTTCATTATAATCAAGATCAGGCGATGGTTCTTCTTTTTCGATCCAAAAATTAATATGTTCAATACAATCAATATCAACCGGGTCATATGTTCTCTTCTTATTGAGCACTCAATACATAATAGAAAAATTATAACATTAATAATAAAATAAAATTATTGAAATAAAAACAAAACTATAAAATACCTACTCTTCATTCTCAGATTATAAGTAACGTAAATAAGGTCGTTAAGTCTTTGATGCTCCAAATGATTTCATTTCTTTGTATGAATACGTTCAAAAATACTCCAATTATATTTACAACCTAATGTAGAAGCTGTTTGACTGAGTAACCTAATAGTGAGTATTCTTAATGTTGGAGCACTATCACCGAATAATTTCTACCACTCATTTGTATTTTAAATTAATAGTTATGATAAAATATATATTATTAAGAAGTAAATAATGAACTAAAAGTATAAAACTTACTTGACTGCATTGTTTCATCATAAATTCTCTCTTTGTTGATGATATAGCAAAACTCTCTAAACCTTCATAATATAATTTAATTTCATTTATCACTCGTGATTGCTCTTCAATAAAGAAAATATCTTTGCATTCAATCACATCAGAGAAACTACCCATAATATTAATTGTACATGCTTCTCCACTATATAAGCAATCAGGATTAAGAAAATAAGCTGCTAAGTGGATCTTTTGAGTAATTGTTTTGTGAGTTCTATATAATATCTATATAAGGCTTGTACAATTTATCATTCTCTTTAAAAAGGTTTATAATTATTTTATGAGCTCTATATATACCCCAAAGAGGGCTTCTCATTCGAGTCAACAATCCTCAACAGTCTTATAAACGGAGCCACAATCTTTACAATGATCAAGTAAGCATCCCAAAATTTATTATCTAGAATAATAACGCAGACTTATTTTCCTTTTTCTGTCTTTAATAATTTATGACTTGAAAAGTGTTTACTTGTTACTAAATTTTGAAGTAGTTGCTTATGTTTATAAACACTTTTCAAAGTAATAAATGTAGCTGCAAATCTGGTAGCAGCGGGACACACAATCACATCCTAATCTTCTAGCTTTCTTAACTAAGAAAAAAATATGACATGATTATACACAAAAATTGTGATCTTAGATGCGCGTGAAGCAAGACTAGAAATGTGGTCCATACCACCGATATCTTTTAAAATAAGATTTATAAAATAAGCAGTGCATGGAAACCAATAAATATGCCCTTACTTTGATTGTAATAAATATCCAGCTGATACATAATTAGCTTCATTATCTATAACAAAATGCACAATATTCTTTGGTCCAACCCACTCGACAATTTCAGAGAATAATTATGATAAAAAATTATCACTTTTTACCATGTCAGAAGCATCAATAGACTAGATAAAAGTTGTTCCAATATTACAATAAACCAAGAAATTAATCAAGGTTCTTTATCTTTGATCAGTCCACCTATCTGTCATAATAGTGCATCCTGTTGATTCCCAATTAGACTTATATGTATCCACAATTTGTTGACATTCCTTTTTTAAATCTTAAAGCAAAGGCACACATAGCTCATAATAAGATGGTACTTTAAATCTTGGACTTATTGTTGTTGTAACATCTATTACTTTTTGAAAATATGGTAAATTTAAAGCATTTAAAGGAATACATTAATGATATAACCATCTAGTCCATGTGCTTTTACATCACAAAATAACATCCTTATCAACCAAAACACTTTTAAAAATAGGTTAAGAATTAGGAGTAGTTATTGGAGAAAAAAAATCTATGTTAATAGTAGCTTTCTTTTTTCCTTTATCTAATGCTTGTAGTGCTTCATCATCTCCAAAAGATATATCATGAGCCTATTTATTTTTCTTTTTTATTTATTGTTGCAAATATTTTCCAATTGTATTATACACATCAAGTGGTACTTTTTTTGTAAGAAGCAATACTACCCTTAACACCATAAGATGTTCTTTCATTCTATAAATTCCTTCTCCTTTAAATATTCTATGGCAAAACATACAGTTATATTGGATATTCCCATCAGATGCTTGAGAAGATGAAAAATAATTCCTTACTGGATTGGACTTATCACAAATAGAAGATGATTCCATATTCTCCATTATGATTTAACCTAAAAAGGATTTTAAAAATAATTAGGTATACTATTGTCAAGGCAAAAGTCTCCTACTTAAATTATTCTAATTAGAATGACAATCAGAAGCATACAATTGCACTTTAAGATACCATTTTCAACAATTTATGAACCTTGTCCTATTCACTAAACTATATTGTAAATATAGGTCAGAAGGGCAAAGACAAAAGGTTATGCTACTGGTGTTTTAATTTCTCCATTAACTCTAAGAAGTAGAGACCTAAGAAGGTGTGGTGTGAAGAGCTACCAACAAGGTAAGCTTTTCAGTAATCGAAGGTCGACCAACAATGAGACAAATCATTATTTCCTTGATTTAGTCACGACAACAAAGAGTGCCTTTGTCCTTTGAGGGTTTTGTACAACTTTAGATTGAGCTGAGGTTTTAAGGGATTTTGTTGCCCACTTAACCTTGGAATTCAACCAAGGATTCCACTCCAAAAAGAAACAAGGAGATGTAATTGTATTTGTAACTAAATTAAGTATTCAGGATCAGACAGCCAAATTAAGTGGAAATAAAAGATCTACACTCACTTTAACAAAGGCTAGGAGATGTTTCCTATCACACAAACTCGTAATATTTGCCTCTTCAAGAACAAAACATTTCCAATTCCTACTTGGATTTTCCAATGATAGTGACAAGTTCATTAATAAATATGTAAAGTTCACAGGTTTGGTTCAACCTTTAGATGTGGAATCATCAATAAATATGATTCTTAAATATATCAAGTTGATACGGGAAGCTACTATCATCCAAAGCTGCTTCTCAAACACTAGAAAAGTAAGGACCAGGAAAGGAAAATGTAAACACAACAGAATGGAACATACATATATATACCTATATAGCTATACAAAGAAAACCAACAACAACATAATGGATACACAGATGACATAACAAATGTTACTTGTTTAAACTTTGCTCCAACAATTGCTCCACTTCAAAGTTCAAATAGCCTCACCGAAATATTGCTGGTAGATAAACAAATTGAATACTTGAAAGAGTAAATATAACCCAGCTATCAAAACCAGATATTGATATGAAATGGAGTTCTAACTATTACAAAAAACTAATTAATTAATATTAGTGGATCCTTATCTCCTTATCTGTTAACATATTGAAACAATAACAGACAACAGATTGAAGTTCAAATAGTGTATATAACAATTGTTAATAAAGTTCTATTCTAATTGTTACAGAAAGCACAATAACAATGAAACTTGAATAAAACAAAACATTGAAACTATCGTTGTCTTATCTTATTTCTTAACATAAACTTGAATAAAACGGTACAAATTGGAGCTCTATATGATATGTTCTTTCGTTTTCCTCTCCAGTAAGAAAAGCACAGCAACACTAAGTAAAAGAGCAGTACCTTTTTGAAATAAGAAAATTAAAGCTCAAATTTAAGAGAAAATACAATAACAATGACAAATCCCAAATAGAAAGAACATAAACATTTTATGACCGAATAAATCAAAACCTGAGCGTGAGGAACATGGGATGGATATAAACACAATCCCTTCCACACGATCCTTAGTCGCTAAGGAAGGAGTTCAAAGTTGCTTCAAGAAGCTCTTTATCTCAGACCAGCTACGAGAGATCTGAGAATAGAAGATTAACTTCACAGTAGCTGCCCAAGGAAATAACAAATAGAAATCGATTTCTACATCTATGGTTACCCCTAAGTATCAAATTTACCTACATGCGTGGAGGTGGTGGGAGACAGTGAAGAGAAGATGGAGAAGAGGCGAGAAAGTCTGAATGAAATATGAAAGTTTAGTAGCATTATGTATCCAAATGGTGAGTATTTGACAAATCGGTTGAATCGGTTACTGAAAAACCGGTCAGTTCTCTCATAAACCAGTCGGTTTTTATAGTCAAAGGTTATTACATATACCAAAACTGGACAATTGACCGATTCAAACATTTTTCGATAAGACCGGACGGTCCGGTTTTAAAACCTTAGTTACAACACTTAATTAAAGATAATAATTTTAGTTTTTTTTTTAAAAATATTTTTTTTTAATATTTCTAATCTATTCAAAGTTGCCTTATCAAAGGGTATGATCGACGAGCCGGAGTTCCGGCCATTGCCGTGCATACACTTAATCCTTCAAGCCCAAACATGGTCAAACTACTTCAGCACTTTCCAAATTTTAGCTTGTCAAGTCGACCACGGGGCTTTTACTAAGCCACAACGTGTTCCAAAAACGTGTATCTCAAGAATATGCTCTTTTATTTCTTAAAATTTTGAAGTTTCTAAATTGTATTTTGTAAAAGATGGTGATTTTTTTTTCCTTTCACAAATAAATAATGATTTGTTAAATAAGATAATTTCATAAATTCAAATTAATTAACAAATTCAATTTAAGTGAATTGAGTTATATAAATTTTTGCGAATTGTTGGATTTTCATTAAATTAAGTGAATGAGTTATATAATTAAAATTTTAATTAAAAGAGTATGTTCATTTTCCTTTTTGTTTTTTTGATAAATGTCTTGACCTTGTAACAAGGTGGAGGAATTTAGAGGTTTCCACAAGTTGAATTATTCTATTTGACTGATTCGGACTCGCACTACACACCAAAAGGAAAGTGATAAAACTTACACATTAGACCATTATCTTAATTCGTAGCTTTTATTGTCATTTTCATAGTGTTGGTGGTGAATTTGGGCCACCAATTTCAATCTTCACACTCATTGTCAATACAAAAATATGACCTTTTATTATAAAATTATCTATGATTAAAACACAGAATCAATGCATATTATATAAAAACTTTGAACTGCGCAACTTTTTTGTTTAATTTTTAACTTCTCGATTCGATTTACTTTAATAATCTTTGTTGTTAAAAACTAATTAGTTTATTAATTAATAAGTAAAATTTTATAAACTAAACAATTTTTATAAATAAAAATTAATTTTTATTTAATATTTTTCCTTTTAAATTAAACTTTAAATTGCGAGTAGTCCCTTTCAATTTAGTGTCAAAATTTTTAATTTTATTTAATATTTTAAATAATTTTATGACAATTTAATATTAATCGAACCTTCAAAATATTAAAACTCTTGTCCTATCAATTTAATTTTTGGTTTAATTTTTAAAATATTGAAAATTATACAATGAATGCATGCAGGCCATAGCTTGCAACAAATTCATTTTCTAACTTTAATGTACTATTAAGATATTAGACTTTATTATTATTAAATAGTCACAAATTAATTATTAATATATTAAAATTTAATAATACATTGCTTAATAAAAGAGGATTATGACTTTAAGTGTTTAAACTTTTCTGAATTTTGGATTGGGCCTATCAGGTCCCAGTGTATAATACAGACAGACATCGGGCTAGATTGAACTCGAGTTCCGTTAATTCAAGTCCCGAACACAGCTGAAACTCGTGACTTGAGTTCGAACTTTGTCAAGTTTGGATGATTTGAAATTTAATTATTTTTTATTTTTTTAATAAATTATAATATTATTTTATTCGAAATAAGGTAGTTCATACTTAACAATGTAGAGTTCGACCCGAACCAAATTTAACCCGAAACCAAATAATTCAATCCAAGCCCATTAACTTCAGGTTAATCTGATCCGAACCGGGCACAAAATGCAATCGCTGCTTACAACCACATGATAAGGGAAGAAACGGATGGTAATAAATAAATAAACAGAAAAAAGAATACCAAACTGTTTTATTCAACTATTTATTTGATGTACAACAAAGTCCCGTTTTCTACATGCGTCCAACCCTACAACCGTCTGATCATACACGTGTCATCACAAATAATCAATCAAAATCTCAATATGGGATCATCAATCACAAACAAAAACAAAAGAAAGATGAAGAAGAACAATAAGGAGGTAACCATAAGTCAACGAACGAACAATAAGAAACAATGGATCTCATAATCAACCCAAAAAAAAGACCTAAAAGCTGAAGATCAGAGATAGGAACGAAGCCCCCTTTCTAAGCCAAAACGAAGGCCAGGAAAGTTCCTGCAAGTGCAGTTCCGGCAACGAAGACTCTGTCGACAGCAAAGGCACCGGAACCTGGGGGAGTACCTCCGGGAGTTGAAGGAGAAGTCGATGAGCCGGGTGCGGGGGAGGATCCCGGAGAAGTTGATGAGCCAGGTGCGGGGGAGGATCCCGGAGAAGGAGAAGGAGGAGAGGGAGGAGAGGGAGGACCTGGGCTAGGTGCTGAAGATGGTGTAGTTGAAGGAGTTGGGGCTCTGCTTGGTGAAGGAGTTGGAGCCGGAGTAGACGACGGAGAAGGAGTTGGTGCAGCTGGGGTCGGAGTCGGAGTCGGAGTCGGCGTCGGTGTCGGAGCTGCCTTTGGAGACGGAGTTGGAGTTGGAGTTGTTGTTGGTGGAGCGGTTGTTGGTGGCCGAGTAGGTGCAGCACCTGGTGCTTGTGCCATGCAAGAAGTTGCCAAGAGGCCCAAGATCATGAAAACCTTAAACATCGTAGAACTCATGTTTGTTTGAGAGGTAAAGATCAAAACTTTTTATGTCCTAAGAGCCAGAAACAGAAACAGAGAGATGGAACTTGAGAGAGTGTTCACAGAGAAGAACAGATGTAAAAGGAGCTGATGAGAGATTAAGAAACAGAAGAGCCAACGAGTAATCACTCAATAATAGTGTGTATATTATTGTGAGATTCCTCGGATCATTCAGACATATGGTACCATATATTTATATAACAAATGGGGCTGTGGTAGTGGCGGTGGACTGGTAGAGGAGGATGGGTTGAACTTTCTTAAAGTTACAGATAATAATGGAAGCTCTTCCAAACAGAAGAAGACACGTGGCTGTACCAAGCTGAGTTTCGTGCCTCATTTGACCTTGTCTTCGTTGTAATTAGGTTAAAATTGTAATTTTAATAATTTAAGGGGCTCTCTTTGTCCCAAAAGGTAGAATCAGCCACTCCAGCTGCCCCCACACCCAGGCCCGACCAGGTCGTGAGGGGAATAAATCACGGTTTATTTCGGTCGACCCCCTAGTAGAGTGGCCCTTTCATTTCTGTTGCCGGGAATCGAACCCAGGTCCTTGTCCCAATTTCCTCTGCTAGATTGCCAACCAAGCTACCCGTGCGGACATTAAGGGGCTCTTCTGATTTAAGTAAAGTCATAAATTCACTTCATCCTCATATATGTAACTGTTTAAAACTTTATATCAAAGTTTTGTCTCTCGTGAGAGACTTACCCGACTTGAACATGGTTAGTCTAAATGTGAATATCTTAAACATGTCTTTTTATAATTGAAACCTTTTTAAAATATCTTAGAAAGATCTAAAAAAAGTTGTAATTTTAATATATTAATAATAAATTTATAAAATTTACTGTGTTTATAATATTATTTTAAAAATATTAAGCCGTAAATAAGAAGGTAATTAGATTTTTTTGCGAAATGTCGATTTGTCTTGTAATTAAGGTTAGGTTAAGACAGGTGTCGGTGGCTAAAGGGTGAGTGAGATGTCTCTTTCCATATCAACTGTCGTTTTGACAAATACGAATTGAAACAAAAGTTATTATTATCGGCGAACATCCTCTTCCCTTCCCTTCGCAGTCTGTCCCTCTCCTCCGCGTTAACCTTTTCAACAACTGCTTTGCGTGGTCAGCTCCACTATTCCTCGAATGCAGCTTCCTCTCTTAATCTTTTCCTTTCAAAATATGTGGTCCAAATCCAATTGTATGTATTTAATGAAATTTAAAAAAATTATGAAATTAAAAAAATTTTAGTTGAGCAATAATTTGTAGATTATTTTAACGAATCTAGTACAAAAGAATGTCTTTTTGCGAAAGCCTTTAGAGAATATATAAAACTAATTGAGTTTGATGTTATTATATACGTAACGACGGAGCTAAAAATTTAAAACAGGAAGACTCAAATATTTAATTTTTTTAAATCTTAAGGGACCCAATATACCACTGGTCTCTAAATAACTCCATCTATATATATATATATATATATATATATATATATAATATTTTTTAATATTTTGAGGAGCCCAGTGCATCACTAGGCCCCATCTAACTATGTCCCTGTATGTACGTAACTTTTTTTGTATTTTTATAAATAAGTTGTTTTTGTTATTTAAATATATAATTTTATAGTCACAAATGAGTAATTTTATCAATTATTTCAAGGTTTTCTAGTGTTAATTTTATAAATATTATGTTTAATTATATTATATTTTAAATTTATTTATTTAAATCATATAATTCGTGAATTGTTATTTATAGTTTACAATTTGTTAAATACGCGTTAAAAGTAATGATTGACTATGATTATATATATTGAATAATTTATTAGAAGTATAAAATTTTAATTTATCTCAATTTAAGAGTATCCTTAAATCAAACAAAGGTACGAAATTGTGAATGCCAAAGAATGATGATTAGTTTAAGACCCTTTCTATATCTAAACACGTGGCAAATACCCATTTAATCATTTGATGATGGCCTTGTTGAATATGGGCGTGGGTCGATTTGAAACCTCTAACTTACTGTAGCCTCGATGGATGATGGTGACCCTTTTGTTCCATATCACAATTCGTAATTAAATATAGCTTAGAGCCGTTTTATGGGGAAGAGACTCGGAGAGTGAGTAGAGAAGCATATTATAATTGGAATCGAAAATCGAAATGAAGTAACCGTTACGAAAGGAAGAACAACTTGAATATGGAGACAGCTTTTACATCTACTGGACAGAACAAGCTGCTGCCCTAAAATATGCATGTCTGTGCTGTTTGTCGTGCTCCGGACATGGAAGATTTCCAACTATAGTTCTGATTTTCCTGTCACAGTGTTAGTTGTAGGTAAAAAGTTAAGCAAAAGGTTTGATTCAAACCAACACTTTAAAAACATAAATGAAAATTAACTGATAAAATAAAAAATTTAAAATTATTATATAATTTATTAACGATTTAATAAAATTAAAAATTTAAAATATTATTAAAAGAAATTATATTTATCTATCAAATAATTTAAATTTTAATTATATAAACTAATCAATGTTTAACAATAAGGCTTATTAAAATAAATTGAACTCAAAAATTAGTCAGTTCAAAATTTTATGATTAAATTGATCGGACTAGTTCAATTTTTCAATCATTAATTTTTTTTTCAGAAATGAGAGAATAGCTATTATCTCGAAGAATAATGATTCAAGATAAAGTCAGACATATTAACCGACACTTGAAAGCGACTATGAAAAACATAATCGTTGAGTTAAACTTTAAAATTTTTATTAATTTTAATTTTACTATTTTTAAAATATTCAAAATAAAATTTGAATTACTAAATAACAACTTACGTTAATCTGATAGATTTTTATATTCTTAAAATTTTATTTATAAAACTTATATAACATAATATATTGTGTATGTAACGATGTGTCTACAAATAAAATTTTAAAATATAAAAATATCGTATTAATAATAACATGATATTTAACTGAAAGAAATTTAATTTGTTAAATATTTTAATCATTAAAAATAAAATTTAAATATATTAAAATTTAATTTAAACATTCAAAAATATTAAAATTTAAGTTATATTAATATGAAAATTTTAAGGTTCTTTCAAAGACGTGTGGCTTTTGAGTGGCTCGATGGCACGTGTCTATCTGGGTGGGACATTGCGTGAAGCACGAAGAGTCTAACTTTAAACCTATTAACTGAGTCAACCCACGTAAGAAGCTGGCCAAAGCTGGCAAGAATAGGAGGACTTCCGTTAGAGGTTTCTAGAGTCTTTGTTTAGTTGTAATCTTGTATTATACGATATGGTGTTGGCTACTAATCATATTTTGTCCTGTTGAATTATACAAACTTGCGATATAGATGTCCCCACCTTTTTTTTTAACTTACTAACACTTTTGAAGTTTGATTGGGT
>JANIJH010000223.1:64835050-64864046 GCA_024520975.1 Erythroxylum areolatum | reverse complement strand
AAAAAAATGGACCGCTTAGGAAAAAAGAAAAAGAATTTAAAAGGTTCGGTCAGACTTGTGACACTTATTTATGAGTGTAACTTAACAAGTTAATTATATACCAATAATTATTAATAATAATTGAATTAATTAATTATAATTTAATTATATTTAAATAGTACGTATTAATTTTAAGTGTTATTATTATTCATTATTATATACTAAATATGTATAATAACATTATTATATATATTTTATATAATTAATTGATTATATTATAATAACCATTAATTATATAAAACTTAATTCATTAACTATTATTTAAGTATAAGTATATTTAAATTATAGGATGAAAAAATATTCAGTAAAAAACAAAAAAAATAACATCCTACTAAATGAATAACATAAAATAAATAAAGTCTGTGACTAGAAGTCACAGATGCGAGTAAAAATAAGAATAAAAAAAAGAAATCATGCCTGGTTAAAAGAAAAATGAATATCGGTAAAAAAATAACCGTTGGATCATTTGAACGATGAGATGGATTTTCGTGTTTGTCCATCCTGTTCATCTTTAATATTATATATTTAATAAAAGAGAAAATTATGACTTGCACAAAATAAATTCAGTAATAACTCAAGATTTGTAATTCAATTTAGAGCTTTTTAATCATTAATAATTTAATTATTTTTACATAATTCAATATTAAGTTATTTATCTTTAAAGAAATAGTAACTAATAACAACGATATTATAAAATTTTATGTAAATAAATTTGTTTTACATTATAACAAATCAAAATTTTCAAAGGTGACAATGGGCCGGCCTGTGGGTCAGCTCTGTCAATTTCTATAAAATAAAAGCGTAAAACAACGATCTTTTTTTAATTAGTTTAATTAAGCTTGGATCTAATCCATAAGTTGACCCATTAAAAAATCTTAATATGAGTCCATAGGTTAGCCAATTACCATCCTACTAATGGATTCACAACAAGGCCTTTGATTTAATCAAATTAAGTTAATTGCTTAATTTTGAATTTTGACTTACTTAATTAGAATATGTGATTAATAAATGATCATATATTATTAATGTATTTGGTATGCTCCCGAAAGAATAATAATTTTGAATTTTTTATTATAAGAAAAGTTATTTTTATAATCCTAGGTTATTATAATTAATCATTTTTAAAAATTTTAATTCTAGAGAAAATTCATGTCATCATTTAGTATTAATATAGTTAAAAATAATAATTAATTTTCACAATTTTCAAGCATATCAGCCGTAAATAAAGTAATAAACACTATTTGTTTGGGCCTTGTGTTGGACTTGGTACTCCGTTGAAACGGGCTAAACGCGCCCGGAAACGACATCCCGTTTAGTCCTGCAATCCAACAAATACTCCTCGTCCAGACAAAGCCTTCCCTTTCTGCAAAGAAAAATAAAATATAAAAAGTAAAAACAACAAAAGCAAAATTATATGTATAAAATAAGAAAACGTTAACACTCCTTTAATTTCACGCGCCACCGTGACCCGATCATTTAGAACATGGAACCCCACCCAAAGCCGGAGACGGAGCGGAAGCCCGAACCGGACGGTCTGGATCCGCAGCGTAATCAGACTCTTAAGGATCTGAAAGCCGACGATGTTCTAAATGTAGAGGCGAACAAAGTTCCCTCTGTCGCCGGATCGGAATCGCAGACTCCGGCCGCCGAAAGCGAGCAGTTACAAGCCACTAACCGTAATGGATCTACTAGAAAGTCGGTCCGCTGGAGTCCCGATTTGGTGAGCGACTCTCGGAACGAGAGCAATAGTTATAATAACAGCAGAGATGTTTACTTCGATGGATCTAATCCCTACACTTCTTCTTCTACGGCGTCTTCTTCACCTTCCTTATCGTTCAAAGGTGAATGAAAATATATGAAATTTTGAGTTATTTTTATTGTTTGTTTTTTCAAATATTATTTGTGTCATTGTTTGAGCAGAGAGGATGGGGACCGTGAAGAACGTGCTAGGAAGATGGGGAAAGAAGGTTGGAGAAGCGAGTAGGAAAGCTGAAGATCTCGCTGGGAACACGTGGCAGCACTGTCAGTAATTAATTAACCGTCAGATATAACTAATTTGCATTTCACTCTGTTTTTCTTTAGGTGGGATGATTGACAGTTGATCTAATTCCGATATTGACTGTTGATCTAATTATATGATCATTACATCTGATTATTACTTAGGAGATACCATACTTGTGAAATTCATTCAGTCTGGTTTTGATGTTGTGAGGGAACTTCAACGACTATATGAACTGGTAGGGAACTGAGTTTTATCTATTGTTTCAAGTGTTCGATGATCGGAAATTTGTTTATCAATAACATTTTAGGAGTATGTAATAGCTGAAGAATGGTAGATTGAGTAGATCTGATCAATGGTTGTGGTTTTGGACTGTAATGAATTGTGGAATTTTTGGTAGCTTTTTTAGTGTGCATTGGCATATTTTCCACAATTTTCTGGTACATAATATTGTGGAATTTGAAACCGATAAAGTAAGAGGTTAAGAGAACAGGTTATTTCTCCCCAGCTTTGCCCCCAACTAAGAAATATGGTTGTTGAGATATCTTGTGTCTGGGATTCACTAATTATCACTGTATGAATATGGGGATTTTACATCCAATTTTCTGGTAATATTTCTTTAAGTTCTCAGTGAAAGTTTTGAAAGAGAAGATGTGTGATTGACCCTTGATGTGAAATTCTTGCTGATTTATTTTCAATATGTTCTATAGTCTCGGAATCCTCGCTTGGTACCGAAGTAAATGTGATTTTATTTTGTTAGAAAATCTTGTCTCTTTTTTTAACATGTTTATTATTGTACGTATTATCAAATCATGAAATAGATTAGGCTTCAGTGGACTGCACTCCAAGATGAGTTGAGAATGTCACTAAATTGTCTTGCTTTACCTCCAATTAGTGAAAACGTCACCTAGCTTTACTGAGGCTGCTATGGGAAGACTCGCCCAAGGAACAAAAGTTCTAGCTGAAGGCGGTTATGAGAAGATCTTTAGACAGACATTTGAGACAGTCCCTGAAGAGATTCTCCAAAATTCATATGCTTGTTATCTGTCCACATCGGCTGGTCCTGTTATGGGGGTTTTATATGTATCTACAGCGAAGCTTGCATTTTGTAGTGATAATCCCCTGTCATACCAATCCGGCGAACAAACTGAATGGAGCTATTATAAGGTATGTTATCATAGATGCACTGCTGTCTCATATGATAGGGCAAACCTTATTTTGGAGATCAAGCATACAGCCATGAGGTTAATATTTCATAATGCGATGTGGATGACCTATAAGCTATTCACATTAATTTATTGTATACTAAGCTGTGAAAACTTGTTATGTGTTTTGGAACCTCTTTTTTCTCTTGCAGTTTGATATCCTGTATTTCCAATATTCCAACATAACCTTTTCTTTTGGGTAGGGGGGGTGGCAATATGGGATTTGATTTAGGTGATGCTTTGAGTACAAATATTGGAATAGATTCTGTGACAAAAATATTAAGAATCATAAAGAGAAGTTTTTCTGTTTTGCATGAAAGAAGGAGGGAGGGTGGGCTTAATCGGTGGAAAATCTACTCAAAACCTATCATTGATACTGTGTGCTCTATGCATCATTATGGTTTAATATCTTTCACCACACCATGTCTTGTAGGGTAGTATGTTCTTCATTTTCAACACAGGAACGGAATTCTGCTGTATCTTCTGTTTGCAAAATGTTAGGAAATTGGATAAAGGTATTTGTAGGGTTGCGAGGAAACTTAATTGGGCCTGAAAAGTCATTACAGGTCTATGTACTTAATAGATGTTTAAAATTATATTTGTTTATAGTTATGCACCTACACATATATAGGCAGCGAAGTAGAGAGCTATCTTTAAAATTGTGTCATATTTTAATGCTTTTGCTGTTTACTGAGAGATGTAGGTATAAGACAAATTTCCATTCGAGATTTAATATATCAATAAAAAATGAATTGGTGATATTCTTCATCGAACTGTTCTTGGGTGTGAAAGTTCTGCCAATAACTTGTTGGACCTTTATAATTATAGGTTTCCAACAATTTGGTGTATTGTGTTATTCCTCGCTCGTTCTGCAATATATATTTACTTGGCATCCCCTTGATGCATGTCTCTGTAATTCCCTTCGGTACTCTTACTGTTACTTTTTCTATGAAATAGGTTGTCATCCCATTACATCAACTCAAAGCAATCAATCCTTCTTCGAGCAGAGCTAATCCTGCTGAGAAATACATCCAAGTTATCTCAGCTGATAATCATGAATTTTGGTTCATGGGCTTCCTGAATTACAATGGTGCTGTGCAATATCTGCAGGATGCCATGCGAGCCTATGAATCTGAAACTGTATGATTAAGTCAATTTTTCTTTCTACGTTCTGGATACTACTTTTCAGCTTGTTCTGCCAAGGAAGATGTCAATGCGTGCTGCAATTCTTTGGTAAGTCTGTCTGAAAACAAATTGTAGAGTTTATGGATATATTTTTCACAGTATATTTAGGGGAAATATACTATCAAATTTTCAATTTTAGTCGGTACGATTATATTTTCCACTTGTAGTCCTTTTCCGGGCGAAATGCCTGAAAAAATCGTGGTTAGGAAGATTATAGTAGCAAAAGCCGTTGGAATTTTTGTTTTATACATCGGAAGATTTATGATTTATCTCATCCCAAAACTTGATCGCAGTGAAGTCCTCTGATGACGCATTACTCGTAGTGTCTTTGTTCCATCTTTGTTTACACGAACTTTAACTTCTGCTCTTTGAGTTTTTTTGGAGTATGAACTATATTATAAATGGTTCCACCTCGTAGATTAGTTCTTTTGGTGATCTAGAAATGATTGTGATCTGCATCTTTTTCTTATCAAATAAGCTTAACGACAACTTTGTAACTGATAAGCAGCTGATCTGACCCTGGGATAACCATTTTAAGTAGTGGATTATTACATAAATTATACTTTTTTTTTTAATTTGATCTAACAAAAGGGTATTAAGAAGTTATCTATATTTTAATTCAACATTTGTCTTTAACCAATTCATGGCCAATAGGAAATTGACCTTCATCTTATGGTGATCTATTGGTGTAACATAATGAACCATTCATTCCTTAATTTGGTTTGCTAAATTTTAAGAAATGTATTTCAGGTTATGAATGAAAAATTGAATTGGTTCGATTGATTTAATTGTAAAAATTTTAAATTTACTAATTTTTTAATTCAATTTTTTATTGTTTAGTTTGATTTATTTAATAATTCTTGTTTTTAAAAATTGATCAGTTTATTTATTAATCGGTTGATTTTTGTAAATTAATCAATTTTTATAAATTAAAATGAACTAATTAATTTTTATTTATTAGTTTTTTAAATTAAATATTAAATTAATGTTGGTCTTTTTTTAAATTATATTTTAAATTCTTAAATTTTGTTGATTATTTAATTAATTTTGTAATGATCTAATACTAGTTAAATATTTTAAACTTTAAAATTTTATTTTATTAGTTTAATTTTTAATCTGATTTTTTAAACATTAATTTTTAGGTATCAGTTTTTTTTAACAAACGACATATAATGGGTCTAGTATAGGTTGGTTTATCAACAATTTTAATTAGGATTTAAGTCGGAGTTAATTAATAGGTTTACAAAAATTTGAACTTTTCCTCTCCTTTCAATATAAATACCAATCTCTTCTTCTTAGGTGTTCCTAAAGTCACAATCTAAAACTTCGTCTCCTAATGTGGAACCAAATTATACCAAACTCTCTAGGCTCACCTAACAATAATTTCAATTTTAAATTCAAAGGAGTAATAAATTAAAATAATTAATTAAAAATCGATTAATCTTTCTATAAATTTTTTAATACATGTGAGATTAAATCAATCGTTTATGTAATACTCATTACACTATACCCTATTACTTCCTTGAAACGTAAGCTTCATTCTACTATATTTTTATGACACACCAACGAATAGGGACAGTAGGACTCACTAGACTTAGAACACGAGGTACGGTAATTATTGATTTGCAATTTTCAAGTTTCCTTTTACTGCTTTCCAAGAAGTGAAAGTAGCACCCACACTCTAGGAAGAAAAAATGCACCCATATGTAAATGTAAATGATTAAAGTTGAATTATTACGGTAATTTTATTGTTAATCTTGGGTTGACTAATAGTGGAGGGTTATTACGTGATTCATTTGGTAGTTGACTAGGGGGTATTCGTTTCAAATTAATGTTTCGACTATCTTGGTGGAAAAATTATGTTCCATTCAAAATGGTTTGATTTTTGCATGGGATCATAGTTTTTAGCAAGTCGTTGTAGAATCGGATAGCATGGAGGCAATGAGGTTGGTAACTTGTGGTGTTATCTCTTCATATCCCCTATATGTTTTGGTTGTGAATATTCAAGCTTTACTTGTAAGGAATTGAATTTGTTCTATTAGGCATATACTTCGTAAAAGTAATTTTGCAGTAGATTGTCTGGCTAAATTAGATCATGACATTTCGTCAACTTTGCAGGTTTGGGAGGAGATTCCCGACGCCCTCTTCTTGATTATCTGGGCTAATGTCTGTGGTATTTCTTTTATGAGATAGTCTTAGTTTTCTCTCACTTGTAACAAAAAAACCCTAATATTTAGGTTGGTTTAAACATAAAATTTTTAATTAGTTAACTTTTTTGTTTGATTTTTCATATTTCGATTCGATTTATTTTATTAACTATTTTTGTTAAAAATAAACTAATTTATTAATTAATTGATCTGTTTCGTAAATTAATCAATTTTTATAAATTAAAATAAACTAATTGATTTTTATTCTTCAGTCTTTTTTTTAATTAAACTTCAAATTCTTCAATGAATAAAATAAGAAGAGTCTCCCTCAATCATATTTCCAATTTTTTAATTTTATTTTATCGTTAATATATTTTATGACGGTGTAATACTAATTAAACCTTTTAAATTTTATATCGCTTATCTTATTAGTTTAATTTTTAATTCAATTTTTAAAATATGTGATCACTCTAACAATAGGTTCTTATTAATCACGATAATGAGAGAGAGAGAGAGAAGAAAATCTCCAAAGATCATAATTACCTTGAATTATAAGTTTCCTGTTAAGAATTTCGAACCCTCTTAACACGTATTACTCACTTTCCTAGGCCTAAGCCTAAGTCTGGGTCTCATAATCATCTTAAAGCATTAAAAATCAATACTATTGACGTCAGTTTTACTACAGAATAGCTTCCATAGATGGTGTTCAAGTGGATTGATTGCTTACTTTCTTTGGAGTTTCATAATTGTCATTGCCACTAAGACTCCTTTATCATTGATTAATTAGTGTATGATCTGTAACCCATCATTCCTTTTTTCCATTTAATATAGAAAGTTCATTGCTTACCTTAAAACCTCTTTGCCATGATTTGCCTAATCACTAGCCTTTAACTAAACAAAGACTTGGAGAAGAAAAAAGAAGATCGGTTTGATTGAATCTTAAGGTTTGTTGTGAGAAAAATTTGTATTAATTTAACATATTTTTAGTTTATTAAATAACAAGTTAATAGTCACGTGATCAGTAACTCGTCTCGTCATTTACATTAACAGATAATTTAATGTAACATTTTGGTATTATTTTTTAAAATTCAAACATAAATTACAAAATTGAGTAAATTTTGAATTGTTTTATAATTAATTCATCCAAATATCAAAAATTTTCGAATCGTAACTCATGATAACGAGAGAATTCCTGAAAAATATTAGCCTTATAATGAAAATTTCCTTCATGTTACCACCAAATTGACGTAGTGAAAAATTCCCATTTCATAGTCATTACATTAAGTGAGTTTTTGTATCTCTTTTTGACTAATATTAGATTGCTATGGTGACAAAGATGTGCAATCCCTCTCTTGTAGGCCGGTGGATTGGACGTAGGACAACACTATAAAATATAGTAGCTTGGTAGATGATTTGTGTTGAGCCTACACATCATAGTTGTATGATTACACTTTTGAACCCCTTGACTTTTTTTTAAATAATTTCCATTATTTTAAAGTATAAATTAGAATAAATTGTCTACGATAATAAGTTCGAGGAATCTTATGTTCCTCGAGCTTGAAATTTCTTAAATTATAAAATTTTTAAAAATTCATTTCATCAATTGAATCAAATCTTAAGTTTGTCTGAAGTAATTGGTAGAAATTGTCTTGAAATTTTTTTTCTCAAACCCAGTCAAGTTGGTCCCAGATATTAAATTTAATGTTAAATACTCGAATAATAACAAATGATTTTCATATTAATGAATACATATTCTAATTAGCTTTTTTGCATTACCCTAAGCTTTAGTCTCTATGATTTATTAAGGGTAGTACATAAAAGTTTAATGCTTATTAAGATGAGTGAATCCCTCAAATGGCAAGCATAAAATTTTAATTATATAAGAGTTTATCCCTAAACTATCCAATGATATTTACATCAATCGAAGTAGACAATGTGCCTTTCAACTTTCGGTCTTGATTAAGTGACTTGCACTAACCTAATCAAAGATTATGCAAACTAAAATTCTACAACAATGTCAAAGTTATCTCTGCCCTTGAACTGTTCATAAACCATGCTTAAGATTGGATCTCCAAAGGAGATTTAGATGACCCACAAACATCTTTAGATTGTCATTTCTCAAGATCACACTATTGCTTGCATATGTTCCCTAAGTATATTAGGTGAATATCACATTTGCAAAATCTTACTTAAGAGTAATTGAAGTAATAATCTCACGTAGCATACTTTGAATTTGAACTTTCTAAAATTTAATTTTGATCTAATCAAATCTATCTTAATTTATTAATTTTAAAGTTAGTCAGAATAATTAAACTCGAACACAAAGTAATTTGTTATCTCTAATGTTGTATGATATTAACATTAACATATATTATTATAGATGAAATATTGTTTCAAATATTTATTAATTTATAATTACATATTAATTCATCAAGAAATAATTTGGAGAACAGTTAAAAGTTAACAAAACTTAAAAATAATTTAGTAAAAATTTCAATCATCTCCATCATATCAGATTTCAACTTAAGGGCTATCAAACAACAGAGTATGATGAAAGTATCACATCATAAACTTCATCGTCACAAAATCCATAAACATGAAAGTACACAAATTTCGGAATCAAACTCATGACAGATAGATGAAAAGTACAATACTCAGATACATGAGAGGGACAAGTTGATGAAGTTAAAATAATTTTTTATAATTAAATTCCAAAAAAATGCATGATCATAGCAGGAAAAAAGGGTTTTTTGAGAATTAATGAAGTAGTACTTGTACTGAAGAGAGTATCTTCCATTTCAGTGATAGCTTGATGCTAGCTGAGGAAGTATTTGACTTTGTCAGGCCAATTTTAGCAGTTGATTCCCTTCTTTACCCTAGCTTTTGAAATAACCCCTTTACTGTTATCTTTTTCTTCTAAAGGGAACATATAATTATTATTATTTTTAAGTATATAGAAAACAAATCTTTGAATAAAATTATGTAATTTTAATAAATTATCATTCAAATTAATAATTCAAATTTAAGTGAAGAGTTCGATATGTTAAATATAAAATTTTAATATTTTAAAAGTTTTAAAATATTTTCAAGCTGCTTAAATTGTTGTATAAATGATAATCAACATTTTTTTCTCCATCCCGCTTAAATTTCTTTCTTCCATAGGCCTATGGTCACACATACTTGCCTATTGCTTACTTATTCACCTTAATGAATGTACTAAATTGTATATATATTGGATTATTAATCAATGATTCTTGATCTTGAATTGGACATATCAAGATTTGATTTTATTATTTATAAGTTTTTTTAAATAAGTGGAGTGACTTATGAGGTGGGAAAGGGGTAAACAAAAGGAATGATGAATATGAGAGTTTTGGGAAAGAAAGGAAGGACCTCTCTTTGTTCTCATACCAAAATGTCAGCCAAGCCATTGGAGGTGGGGTTTGTACAATCCCAAGTGTCCTTTACCCTTTGTTTCCTCTATCACATTCAAAGTGGATCTCATTATAACCTTATTGATACTTAAAAAAAAAACCCTTTGATTATGACCTTTAACTACATTTTTTGTTCTTTTTTCTTGTTTCAAAATTATTTCTTTTCATGATTTGAAAAGGGTAAAGATAAAATTTTGTGATGTTTTCTTTGAACATTCAGTTTTCAAATTTAAAAAATAATTTTCTTCAAACACAAACAATAAAATAACATTTACTTTTATATCTATTTTATTTTTATGTTTAATTAGTATTATCTTATTATATATTCATGTTACGAATTTTATTTTATTTTTATTTCATTTATTTTTTATGTGTGTCTATTAGAAATAGTATTTCTATAATTACGGATAAAACTACGTACTATTAGATCCCTTTAGACTCTGCATATTAACGAGACTTTCACTGTCATTGTTGCAAAATTGTTTCTTTTCATAATTCAACAAATGGGCAAATATAAAAATCATGTAATATTTTCTTTGAATATGAAAAAAGAATATCTTTTCCTTGTTTTTGCTCGAAATAATGATTAAAGATTTTGTACAGAGCAAAAAGGAGAACGAGATTGTCTGTTTACGTCAAGGTATTCTAATTTTGTGTTATTTAATTTTATCCACATATTTATTTAGATCCATATAAATATATAATTAAAATTTAATAAAACATAGTATTAACTGATTAAGATAAACAGATGATTTGTTCCAGCAAAAAAAGATGGGGATGAATTTTTTTATTTTTTGAGCTTGAAATGGGATCAAAAGTGATATAGAAATGGACAAAACAAAGAAAGAAAAAAGGCTGACATGAAGATCATCCCACACTGCCGCTCTTTACTTGTCTTGTCACCATCTGCTTCATCTTTTTCTCCGCAATTCTCTCTATCTCTGCAACTAGTTATTAATGGCTGTAATGCTTTTTGTACAAGGTTCTGAATAAATTCCCTTGTCCCGTCCCCCACACATCAAACCTCTGCTTGTCTTTCTCCTCTCTTCAACGCTGGTAATGACACAGACCACCGTTTGGCTTCCACTCTCCCAACATCACAGTTCCACTTTTACTCGCACATCCTTCAGTTTTATATGTTCGATGTCAAATTAATTAAGGATATAAGATGAATTCTTTCGATGTTAGTCACTACTTATTCTTAAAATATTATAAAAGGTTTTGATTTTTTATCTTATTTCATTTATTTTAAAATTAGGCGTAAAAATGTAAAATATTGGATTTTAAAACAATAAACATATTATAAATAAGTGAAAATGTAAGAAAAGTCCAAATCTGTTAACTAATTGTAGTATTAAAAATACTACAAAATTAATATATTTGTACTGAAATTATTTTCAATTTTTTTAAAAACTCCTTTTCTTTGTTGTCATGTCATTAAATAACAGTAAAAGACATAAACCTCTCTCTTGCAATTTAAGAAATCATGAAAAACTGTATGATTTATGTTATTAAATATGACTCAAACTAATAATTTATTATAATCATCTTAAACTATTAATTTAATTTTAATTTAAATGGTTCATATCAATTTTAAGAATTGAGTTGGATTTATCATATTAGTGACATTTGATTTTAATTAATTAGTTTATGTATAGAGATGTCAAAACTAACTAACACGTGACCCGAACGTTACTTCAAAAATAACGTCATTTTAGATGTTTTTCTAAGAAAAAATATGATGCCTATTGGTAGCCACAACTTTGATGATTTTTCTTGTATTCAATCTGTGATGCGTGATCATGATAATGCTCAGCTTCTAGCTCCTTTTACCCAGGCAGAGTTTAAGAAAGCTGTTTTTGATATGCACCTTGATAAAGCTCCTGGTCCTGATGGCATGAATCCGGCCTTTTTCCAAGAGTGTTGGGATATTATTGGTGGTGATATTTTTACCCTAAGTTGTGAATGGCTTCATAATTGTGATTTTCCTGTGGGATTAAATAATACTACTATTGTCCTTGTCCCGAACAAGGAGCATGTGAGCAGTATGTCAGATCTGAGGCCTATTGCTTTGTGTAATGTGTTGTATAAGATTATCGTGAAGGTTCTTGCTAACAGGCTCAAGTCCATTTTACCCAGACTTATCTCTCCCATGTAATCGGCGTTTGTTCCGGGTCGATTAATTTTAGATAATATTATGGTTGCGTTTGAATTGATTCACTACATGAAGAATAAAAGTCGTGGGTCAAGTGGGGATGTTGTGTTTAAAATCGATATTAGTAAGGCCTATGATAGGGTAGATTGGTGTTATTTGGAGTTTATTTTGCTTCGATTGGGTTTTGACGCTAAATGGGTCGGTTGGATTAAGCTTTGTGTGACTACTGTGAGGTATTCTGTGGCACTTAATGGAAATAGTGTGGGGCCTATTAGTCTGAATAGGAGGCTACGGCAAGGTGATCCTCTCTCCCCGTATCTCTTTATCTTGTGTGCAGAAAGCCTCTCAGCCCTTTTGCGTAAAGCAGAATTGCGTTGTGATATTCATGGTGTGCGCATTTGTGAGGGCCCCCCAACCATCTCTCACCTTTTCTTTGCAGATGATAGCTTCTTCTTCCTCTGAGCTTCTACCAGTGAGTGTAGTCAGCTCAAGAATATCTTATCTACCTATGAAGAGGCGTCGGGTCAAGCAATTAACCTTCAGAAGTCGGGTATCATGTTCAGCTCCAATACGAAGCAAGATGTTAGACATGCTATCTCTCATATTCTGGGGGTTTTTAACCCTATTGATCATGGTCGCTACCTTGGACTACCCTCGTTAATTGGGAGGAATAAAAAGCAGGTCTTTACCTTTCTGAGGGAACGTTTACGCAAAAGAATTACTAGCTGGAAGAACAAGCTTTTTTTCCAGACCAGGTAAGGAAATTCTGTTGAAGACAATTGCCCAAGCCCTTCCTACTTATTGTATGAGTGTTTTCAGGCTTCCTTTGGGTATATGCGATGAACTACAAAAGTTGATGAATTCCTTTTGGTGGGGCTCCTGTTCTGGTGACCGTGCTAAGATCCATTGGACCAAGTGGGAACGATTGTGTGTTCCTAAGAAATTAGGTGGAATGGGTTTTCGGGATTTGAAGTGTTTTAATCTCGCGATATTGGGTAAGCAGGGATGGCGGTTCCTAACACATTCGGATTCTTTAGTAAGCCAGGTGTTCAAGGTTGGGTATTTTCCGACTTCGGACTTTCTTCACGCTAGCGAAGGAAGAAATCCCAGTGTCATTTGGAAAAGTATATTCTCTGCGAAAAGTATCCTAGAAAAGGGTGTTCGATGGTGTGTGGGCGATGGGTCTTTGATTGGGGTGTTTAAGGATCCTTGGCTTCTTGATGATTCTAATTTCTATGTGCTCTCAAGTCCGCTACAGGGTATGTCTGATATGAAGGTGAGTGATTTGATTGACCCTATTACTTTGAATTGGGATCCTTCTTTGGTAAATGGTATTCTAACTCCTCAAGAAGCGTCACAAGTTTTCCAAATACCTATTTCTCCCTCCCGACCGAAAGATATCTTTTGCTGGCATCATACTAGGAATGGGGTTTATAGTGTGAAGTCGGGGTACAGGGTTGCTACGTCTCTAATGTTGGAGGCTCAAAATTATGAGGTGGAGGGTTCGTGGAGTGACATTTTGGGGTGCTCATCTGCCCCCAAAGGTAAAAGACTTTTCTTGGCGTGTTTTACGTGATTTTATTCCTTGTAAGCAGTGCATTTTTGCGCATGGGGTTAACTTGGACCCTGCATGTTCATGTTGTGGAGCTCTAGAGACCATTGACCATGTACTGATCATGTGCCCTCATGCTCGCCATGCATGGACGTCATCAGGTATTGTCCTTCATAGTGACTTCATTAAAGACTGTATGTTTCATTGGCTTCGCGTAGGTAGCTTGGAGCTTCGAGGTAGAGCCCTTACCATTTGCTGGAGTTTGTGGTTTCATCGGAATTTGTTTTGTTGGCAACATAAGGATTCTTCTCCACACTCTATTGTGGCTTTTGCGGATGATTATCTACAAGATTGGAAAGTGGCGAAACTTACGTTTGGGAAAGTGTAGGGTACTCCCAATACGCCCAATGTTCCTATAGGGTGGCAAAAACCTCCAATTAATTGGGTAAAATGTAATGTTGATGTCTCGGTTGATAAAAGACGACATCAGTCAGGTTTTGGGGCTATCCTTTGCGACCACCAGTGCACTTTCATGATGGGGTTTTCGGGTCACCTTCCATCTTGTACCAATGCCACACTTGCGAAAGCCTTGTCGATTAGAGAGGCTTTATCATGGCTTAAACATCGTAACTTGGATAATGTTTTACTATAATCCGATTGTTTACAGGTTATTGAGGGTCTCAATTCTAGTTCCTCTAATTTTTTCGAAGTTGGTTTAGTGCTTTCTGACTGCCAGGAGTTTAAGACTCAATTCCAGTAGCTGTCCTTCCTATGGACGCCTCGAACTGCTAATAGAGCCGCTCATTCTCTAGCAAGGGTATCTCTATTGTATGTAGATCGTTTTACTTGGCCTTCGCTGCCAAGTTTTCTTTCTTCTGTTATTGGTTCTGATGTTGCTTTGTCTAGGAGGAATTTAGAGGAGGTCTAGGTCCGGGTGTATGGGGTAAAGCCTATTGGCTTGGGTTTTAGTTTTTACCTCTTCTATATGCTTCTTATTGTTTCGTGATGGTTTTTAATGTAAAAAAAAAAAATGACGGGCCAGGTTGGGCCATGGACTGACCCATTAACGTCTCTATTTATGTATGATGTTCATATTGCGTGTGTTTTATTATTATTTTTAATCAAAATCTAAAAGAATAGATATTTTTAAAAAATAGAAAATGATTTAATTTTTTTTAAGATCATGGAGTTTTCTTAAAGATTATTTGAACCGGAGGAAAGATCTATCTTTTACCCTTAAAATAATAAAATGAAAGACGTGTAAAATGGACAACACATGTGGACCAAATGTTAGTGATATGACGAATTATCTCAAAATTTAAATATGATTTGAGTTAATTAAATATAAATTTAATTAATAATTTAAGATAATTTGTAATAGCCAATTTTTCATATTGAAGGATTAGAATCTTAGACTGTTGCATATAAGTCATGTCATTAAGAATTCATGAAATACATTTCATTCACATGCATATAATTAGCATACATACGTGAATTATGAATTAGTGCACATTGCAAAGATAATATATGCACTCAATTGATATATTCCTGGGTATGAAAGGTTTAAAATAATCATGATGTGAATTGTGTATTATTTATGCCTTTAATTTTAGTTTGGCAGATTATAAGTAGTAAACTTGGAATTAATTGCTACTATTGGAAAATTGATGCATTTAAATGTACATTTAGTATAAGAAAAATGCCAAGTGGTAAGATAAGTGGACACATGAAAAATTACGATGACCAAGCCTATAATTAAGTGACATTTGACATAGATAATTGAGTGACATTTGGCATAGGTAATTAATTGACAAATGGCACTGATCATGGAGTGACAAATGGCCTAACATGTTGGTGACAATTGGCAGCCTAAGGAAGGGACAAATGACTTACATGCTTAGGGACATATGTCATGGTAATAAGGTGACAACTAGCACTTAAGGTGTTAAGCTTCTGCATGAGTAAAATCAGTTTTGTTCATTTCTTCTTCTTTCTTCTTCTCACACCACCCAAATCCTCTCACCTTTACATCCCTCTGTTTTGTCTATGTTTGTGTCCAATTGCTACACCAATAATCCATGCTTTTTGCCCTTCATAAGATAGTTAAAGAATCAAATTATTATTGTCCTTTATTCTAGCCGAAAACCAAACTGTTGTTACCTTGAATTTATGATGATTTTGCATGCATGGAGAGCTGTATTGGCTTAATCTTTGAGCTGGAATTTGAGCTAGACAAGCAAGTAAAAGATTGATCTTTATGACATGTGGTAATATAAAGTTTATGATGATTGAATTGAGATGGATTGTATATGATGTTGATGATGAAGTGTGTTGGAATATGGTGTATAAACTTAGACACTTATGATGTATAAACTTGGACACTTTTATGTTTGTTTCTTAATGTATAAAAAACCAAAAGTTATAGGTTGTTTTATGGATTAATTATATTGGAATTTGAGGTATAATGAAGGTGAAATTATGTTAAAGAAAAGTGCTAATATAGTGATCTTGAAATGGGAAAGAACTAGGACTACATGTATGATCAATGAATGATAGTTTCTATTTTTGATTTTGATGCATAAAAGATCATATTTTGTGTGCTACCAAATGAATGATTTAAATTGGAATTGGATATGGAATTGATAAGGATTTGAAGTATAATTAAGTTATAATTGAGGTATAAGTAATGGACTATGATGAAGTTGTGTTGAATTTGGTATGAAGATGTTAAAAACTGGAAAATAATTTTGAAGGAAAATGAAGGAGTACCTTTGGTTTACCTATCCCACAATTGTGGGAGCTACATAAGCTCCTTCCTACGATTATGAGCAATGCTTTGAAGTGAAAAAAATGTGTTTAGTGTGATGGTTAAATCATATAAAGCTAAGTTGCTTTACCTTGGTGCATTAGGACATTATTGGGGCTTGAAATGAACCTATTAAGTGTTTGATAAATTTAAGTTGTTAATTGAGGTTATAAATTAAGGAATGGATTGTTTGATATCAATATATATGAATTTGGGAAGTATAAGTTGTTAATAGTATAAAGATGTTCTTATGAATGAAAATGTAATTCAAAGGATATAAGTAATGAAATAGATATGATTAAATGAGAATCGAGAAATTGTGTAAATATATAATGCTAAGAAATGGTTGATGAATGTATGATTGATGAATTGAGGGTAACCAAACTTACTTAAGGCATAATCCTAATTGCAAACTAGATATATACAAGCCATGACGAATGAATGATCAAGACTTGTGAATAAAGATACATACTCGGGATAGTCAATTGAGCATGTATTTAACATAACACGTATACATGTGTATGATTGAGTACTCATTTGATTAAACAAGTTAGTAATGTGTAGTTATGTGTGTATTGCATGAAATAGAAGCATAAATAGACCAAAATCATCCAGACATTGTTGAATCGTCAAGGCAATAACTATCTGGAGTGTACCATGAGTTGACCTAGATGTGTAATCTCAATTATATATGTGTTTCTATTTGAATTATGTGGTTAACCTAGATGCTTTCTCACTATGTTTGAATTGTTTTTTATTAACTTTTAGATATTGACTGTTATTGATATGATTGTGATATTTTGGATATTATTGTTCCGAGGAGTTTGATATTCGGGATTGTATTGGATGTGTTTTCAAATTTAATATGCAATATGAATTGTGTTCTCAACTGTATGTTGAATGTCGGACTCAAATTCGATGAATATGCTAAATGACTGTACACATTGAATGAAAATTATTGATAGCATAATATGTGAAATGATGCATTCCATTACATTGATATGCATGATCAGATAAATGAGTTGTGACCGGAGTGATCGGCGTAAAAAAGAGCTTAAAACTTAAGAAATGTGTATAAATAGCCACATGCTCAACAATTAATGAGTCCAGTATCCATAATAGGTATGAGACAGTATCTAAAATGAGCCTGGCATGCACAAGAGATACGAGATAGTTAAATAGGTGCTCAGTCACAACAAAATAAAAATGAAAGTGGGATCTCATGTGCATTTATATATATATCTTTACACGTATCATGTGAATGATTGTAAAGAATGACAAAAATTGAGTTGATATAATGGTATGCAATCTTTATCTACATGTTGATGATATGAATGATTGAAATATTCTAAAATGATTATATGAAATGTTTGTATGCATAAGGGACTTGTTGAAATATGATGTATACTGTGATCAGGTACTAAATTCTGAATGATGTGATATATGAGATTTGATTCTGAATGATGTGAGATACTGATTGAACTGTGTTATATACTTGTAATATTTGTGTTATGTTTTTAATGAGCACATTGATGATGGTTTACTCATTGAGTTCGTAAAACTTATCAAAATTGTAACGTTAATTTTCAGGTACTGAGGAGACCTAGCTTCTAAGGCAATCTAGTAGCAGTCTAGTATTGTCAATTTTGGAAACAATAATGACTCAAAAGTCTGGTTAGCTGATGTCTGAGGAGTTTAGTTAGAATATTTCTGTCAGCATTCCATTTCATGTTAGATATTTTGTATAGAACAGTAAACTCCTAGATGTTTTTGTAATGTAAATATCGGGATGTCAATGGGCCAAGCTTGGCCCGACCCCTAACCCATGTGGTCCACAGCTCGTCGAGTCGGGATGGGTCAGCTCGTGGCCTGACATGCCACGGACGGACCGGGCCAAACCCAGCCCATCATATATATATTTTTAATGACTACCATTATGGTTTGGTCCCGTGGTCAGCCTGTGACTCGTTCAAACTGAGCTGGTTTTTCCATCCTTATGTAAATATATGGATTGTGGAATGTAATGACAAAGTAAATTTATTTTTGTGAATGAAATGAGTAAATTTAGTCATTTGAAATACTTATGTTTTTGTGATGCTATAATAAGTGAATATGATTGCTCTAATATGCCATTCCCATAGGGTATATTCTTGGATGTCCTCTGGATGTTCGGGCATATGTTCTGTAATAATGGTGTGTTACATAATTATTATAAATTATTTGTTTGAATTATATTTAAATGGCTTTAGAATAAATTTAAAAATGAGTTGTGTTATTAATGATATTTAATTAATTGCATTGCATAGCACCTATGTTATTATTATTTTTTAATGGGGATAAAAATTTTTAAAATGCCCAACCTTTTATAATCTTAACATTTAAGTTTAAAACCTTAGCTATGTTAGTATTTTGATATAGTTAACGAAATCTTTTTTAGTTCATGACATGTCAGTGCCAATGTAAAAAATTAATTGTCAATTAATCATAATCATGAACTAAAATACCTAATCCAATATGTAAAAAAGTTTCATTTCAAATATTCAATCTTTAACTACTTTTATTACGTCTAAAATCAGTTTAATATTTTTATTTTATTGTTTTAACTTAGAGTGTGATTTTTAAAACATTAATTATATGTCATAGATAAAAAAAGATTCCGTTGGCTAAATAATCAAAATATTAACAAAACTAACATTTTCAAATGAGTTATTAAAATTATAAAAATTGGTTACTTAAAATTTCAAAAGTTTGAGAACTGAATTAAAAATTATCAAAAGATTAGAAATTTTTAGACAATGTTATCCTTTTTTTTAATAGGTAAGAGATTTTTAAAAATAAAAATTAGATCCCTCAAAAAAAAAAAATAGAAAATTTTTCCATAACTTTGAATTTTTAAAATTAGTAAATTATTCAATTATAACGTCAATTTTTCCATGTGCAAAGAATCATGCGCAACCGCATCCATCAACCAAGAATTGAAGACGGCGCGTGGAAGAGCGTTGGGTTCCAATACTTCTGTGTGGAGACTGTACCGTCTTTCCAAAGCACCAAATATAAAAAGCTAATCCTCCTGATCTCTGGTCTGTACTCTCTGTTCCTGTACAATCTCAACTTTTACTGAGCAGTAAAACCACCGGTTTTACCGGTAACAACCGGTGAAAAGCCCATATATATTCCACTTCACCGTCCATTGAAGCCAAAACATCCTCCTTTCAGTGAAAAAGAACATCGCTTTGACATTGTCTTACTTCATCTTTAATCTTTGTCTCTCAACTTGAATAATCGTCTGTTTCTTAAGTTAGTAATCAAGGGTTGTGGTCATGGAGCTTGAGGATCAAGAAGAGCATGAAGAGGAAGTAGAAGAAGAAGAAGAAGGAGAGACGGGGTTGTCTGCACCAAGTTATGATACAATGGGCAATTCGGGTCGGGCCACAAGCCGCGAAGTTAGTGTTAATGTTAAGCCAAGGTACAGGGAGTGTTTGAAAAATCATGCAGTGGGGATCGGCGGCCACGCCGTCGACGGATGCGGTGAATTCATGCCAGCCGGAGCTGAAGGCACTCTCGACGCCCTCAAATGCGCAGCTTGCTATTGCCATCGTAACTTCCACCGCAAGGAAGCTACCGACTTGGCGTTGACGACCGGTGGCGGAGAGTTCTTCTTCCACGGCCACCCCGCGCTTCCACAATTCACCCCTTGTTACCGGACTCCGGCTGGGTACCTCCACGTGGCTCCGCAGCAACAGAGACCGTTGACATTTCCGTCGACTTCTGGAGGGCATAGTAGGGAGGATCAAGAGGATGTTTCGAATAATCCGAGTGGTGGCGGTTTTGGTGGGGGCGGGAGTGGAGGTTCTTCAAGGAAGAGGTTTAGGACTAAGTTTACACAAGAACAGAAAGACAAAATGTTGGAACTTTCAGAGAGATTGGGATGGAGGATACAAAAACATGATGAAGATGTAGTGCAGCAGTTCTGCAATGAAAATGGAGTCAAGAGACATGTGCTTAAGGTTTGGATGCATAACAACAAACACACTATTGGTAAGAAACCCTAGAAATGCAAAACCATGTTCGAAGATCAGACCTTTTTAATGAAGGGGTTTAAAGTAGTCTCTCATGTTGATGACTTGATCAGAATTCTTCTTTCTTCTTATCTTCTTCTGTTGTTGACTGGTTTTTGTCTCCTAAAGGCACTTGTAACTCTTTCTAACTTTTAATGTTCAATAAGAAAAAGGAAAGCTTAATCATGGGGCCTCCTTCCTACAGGCGCTTCTGTCGCCTGTGTCTTTTGCTTTCTTCTCATTATAATATTTACTTTTTGCAGTTAATATTCTACATCTTTATAGTCTAATGTGTAAAATAACATCACTGACTTCTAAATTTGGTATACGTACATGATCACTTCTCCAGCTGCTTTTTCTTGGGAAAGCATGGTCTGAATTTCTGATGTAAGACTCCTGACTCAAAATGTCTGCAAGTTCATACATACTCGAAATAATAAACTTAAATTTTGAAGAATAAAAGAAAGTGTGTTTGAATTAACTTGAGTTTAGGAATGATTATACGTTCCAAGGAATGATTGTACGTTTTTAAGTTCAAGTACTTTCGATTTCATGTTAATCTAAGAGTAACATGTTGGTTTTTTTTTGTTGAAAAATAAAAGAAAAATATATATCTAAACCAACATTACAATGACTTCAAGACTTTACACAACAAAAGAAAGCAAATCTAAAACAACTTATTTATATAACCAAGCTAAATGTACCAACTATATTTAATGTCATCAGATAAGGTAGTGTGCAGATTTTTTCTATTAAAGAAGATCAAATCCAATTAATTATGCTCTCTGCAACCTGGTAGAATCTAGTTTCCTTATAAGCAAATAATTGTGAGTTATGCTCCTTCCAAAAGCCGTAGATGATAGAAAGAAAAGCGCCTTGATAGATGATAACATTAGGATAACCCTTCCGAGAGTATCTAATAACCTAAGCAAAAATGTGGTCACAAGAGTAGGGAGAGCCCATTCCCGTAACAAATGTAAGATCCTACTCCATACCACTTTTGAGTATGAGTACAAGAAAAAGAGGTGATCGTGGTCTTCAACTTTCAATTTACACAAAGAGCAAGTAGTGTCAACATTTCCATGCAAACGACGTTTAGTCTTGAGTCTATTGAGGATAGCAAGCCACGACATGAAGGACACCTTAGCAGAGATAGAATTATGTCATAAAAGAGAAGACCAAGGTACCTTAGTTGATCCCCCGAGTATATAGTAGATGACAAGATTTATTGGTGAACTGCTAACTAGTTTTCAACTTCCACAAGATGGCACCATCCCGTAACACATGGAGAATAAAAGGTAAAATGGAAGTTAGAGTGTTGAAACCTCTGAAAGTACCCTGCCAATGGCCATTACAAAGAAGGGAAGAGATCCTCAAATTTAGAGGAATTCTATTACTCAAATGCTGAACACGAGGATGCGAAATAAGTGAGCTATAGTCTACAGTTATCAAACCAAAACTAGGTCCGACCTCCATTACTAACCTGGTGCTTAATGCAAGGATAAATTGTGTCACGCATACATAGCATTTGAATCAGAATCCAAGAAAATTCCTTCCTAATGCTAACTTGCCAGAAGTTACCATTGTAGAAGTGGTACTTATTAAGCCATTTAACCCATAACGCATTATGATTATTATATAACCTCCAAAGTCTCTCACACATTAAGACTTTTTGAGTGGAGTCAATAGACTTAATCCCAAACCTCCAAACACCTTATGGGTTACCACCTCACTCCATTTAACTTTAACATTTGTAGCTTTGTTGGAACTCCCAAGTCAAAGAAAGGCTTTTAGGATTCTGTCTTGGGTAAAGCTATATGGGCTACCCAATATAAATGCATGTCACTCAAGACAGAAATAATAAGATTAAGTCTAACAACTTAAGATACGAACCTGTTTTGCTAAGCTTGCACCCTTTTCGTAATTTCTTTTAGCAGAGGTAGACACTCTGACTGAGATGGTTTATAAGAGGAGATAGGGACACCTAATAGTATGTGCCAGGGTGAGAATTCAACCCCACAGTTTGACAACTAAGGTCTGGATTACGCACATCAGCTGAGATATGCATACTACTTTTTTCCGAGTTAAGATGGAGCCCAGAGCAATCCGTAAATAACATCAAGGCATGCTTAATCATAGAAAGAGAGTGAGTGTCAGTGCTACTGAGAAGCAAGAGATCATCAACATAGATAAGATGAGTAAGCTTGAGGGTGTCACATTTGAAGTGATATTGAAACCTATTGCTGCATTTAGTTAACTTAGTGATTAACTTGGAGAACCCTTCCATAAATAGAGAGAAAAAATAAGGCGATAGAGGGTCTCCCTGTTGAATACTCTTATCTATCTGGATCGATTTGGTTAGGAAATTATTGACAAGAATACTCAAAGAAGGAGTTCAGATACAAGCCATAATCCAATCAATGAACCAAGGTGGTAGCTTAATAGCTTCAAGGCATAAGTGAATGAATTGCTAACTAACCG
Source organism: Erythroxylum areolatum (assembly GCA_024520975.1). Lineage (NCBI taxonomy): Eukaryota > Viridiplantae > Streptophyta > Magnoliopsida > Malpighiales > Erythroxylaceae > Erythroxylum > Erythroxylum areolatum. The sequence goes on along the minus strand of JANIJH010000223.1, from coordinate 64,840,985 downwards.
TATCAAAAGTCCTGAAGAAGTGGACCTTAATTAAACAACTTCGAAGATGTTTGCCAGAGTTGTACTCTTTTAATAGCTCCTGTAAGAGGAGGATGTTATCCCCATTTTTCATCCCCGGGATGAAAGCTCCTTATGTTGGATTGATAATGCTGGTGATGGCCACTTTTAGCCTCTTTGCTAAGATCTTATAAATGATTTTATATATGGTATTACAACAGGAAATCGGTATGAAATTAGACATATTTTTAGGGTATTGCTTTTTAGGAACTAAGCAAATGTATGTATGGTTTAACTCCTTAAGCATCTTCCCATATTCAAAGAATTCCAACACCACGGAAGAAACCAGCTCACCTGTGATATCCCAAGTCCTTTGGAAGAATAAAGCAGTAAAACCATCAAGACTAGGTGCTTTAGAGGGTTTCATACTAAAAAGGACTTGTTTGACATTCTCACGAGTAACAGGCCGCATCAGTCATCCTAAGATGCTAGGTTCAACTGAAGCCTCCATTAAAGTGATCATATTAAGACTTGGCAAGGAAGAGGCATCTTCACCCATCAATTTTGCAAAATGTGTCCAAGCTAACTCCTGTCATTGAGGTTGAGAAGAGTAAATGTGGCCTCTATTTTTCCTAAGGATTGATATTGTATTGGTATTCTGACGAGTCAGTAGGGAAGCATGAGAAAACTTAGAATTGGTATCCCCTTCCTTGAGCCAGTTTAACCGGGCCTTTTGGTGATGAATGGGTTTTTGAAATTGTAGGACTTCCATGTAATTGCAGAGGTAGTAGCTTTTCATAGTACGGAGGAAAACGTTATGTTGATGTTGGTAGCAAGTATCTTGAGCTATCAAAAGCCTCTCCCTCAAGTTAGTTATATTCAGATATTGCCAAGATAGGAAACTTTTCAGTTTAACCTTTACCTTTTTCAATTTCAACATTAATTGAAAGGATTTGTAACCAACCATATTAATTGACCAGCATCTACCCACTAAGTCACTATATCTCTCCATCTCAATGAGCCCATTAAAGAACCAAAATGAGGCAGCAGGTCTTAGGCTCTCTTCCAATCTCTGGATCAATATGAAGGAGTGATCAGAGAGGAGATTGTTCCCAAAATAACCATATGAGTGGGAGAAATGATCCAACCAAGCTGAATTAACAAGAGCTTGATCCAGTTTTTTTCGAATGAGAAAATCCCCTTCTTGGTTATTCTACCAAGTTAGCTTCCGACCCAAGACCTTCAAATCTACCAAATCCATTGTGGAAAGGAAAGAGGAGAGTTCCTTCGTTAACCGAGTATTGAATAATCTCCCTCTTCAATTTTAGTTGAAGAGAGAGAATAGTTAGAGTATCCGACAAGCAACCAAGGTTTATCCACAGTATGCTGCATTTGACTAAAGTTCGACCATAGTTTTTGTCGTTGAAACTCAAAATTAGAGGCATACATGATAGTAAGAAAAAACGTTTTATCCGAACCCCTTAAATGACAGTAAAGACGTACAAGTTGTTCAGAAGAGTCCAAAAGTTAAACTGCCAGAAGAACATAGTTATATAAACTGACTATCCAACCATTATAATGAGAAGAGTGGTCGGTTTTTTAACAATAAAGTTCTTAAACTCTCCAACCATACTTTGAAAATCACTAGAATCTCCTTTGATATCCAATGCATTCCAAACTATTTAGTTCTGAGATTTCCTGTTCCTTTCAACCTTTTATCCTGCATTTTAAACAAGTTCTTTTTTTTTCCTTTTCTTGCATTAGTTACACTTATTTTGAGCCAAAAATATAGAAAAAGAAAAGAACACATATTACAAGGTAACATGATTGCCTATATAAGGTAAAGTATAGATAAACATGCATGTTTTGGCTAGTTTACCAATTCTATACAAAGTTTTTGATGTTTCAAGTTTATAAGTTGTTGCTTGATGTTTCAAACTTTATTGCCAAGAAAAATAGTATACTACTATTGTTGATAGCTCTTACTTCTTCTTGTGCCCACAACTAAACTACATGAAATATATAGTATTATAGGGTGATTGATCCTACTATAGTTATCAGCATGTGTGCTTAGTATATGATGCATGTTTCTCTTAAAACTTGTTTTAGGCATTCAAAGTATATTTGGCAATTCAAGTACTACAAATTAACAGTGTAAGTTTGAGTTGGATTAGACTTTGAGTTAGGTTTGAGCTTGTAGGGTCAACTTAGCTTGAAAGGTTCGAATGATTTTGTAAACTAATTAGTTCTTATAAATCAAAATATTTGATTATTTTTTATTTAACAATCTTCTTTTTCAATTAAACTTTAAATTTCTCGTTATGTAAGGATAATTTTCTTCAATCTTTTTTCAAATTTTTTAATTTTATTCAATATTTACTGAATTTTTGATTGTCTAATATTGATTGAACCTTTTATACCTTAAATCTCTTATCTTCCTGATTTAATTTTCTGTGCAGTTTTTAACTCATCGATATCTAGTTTATGTGCTATTATAAAAAATGTAAATGAGGTACTTAATTGTAACAAATTAAACAACAATCATCATGATATATTTATGGTTCATTTTAATTATGTTAGCTTATTAAAAATATTACAATTTGTAATTTAACAAGTACTAGGTTTAACATAAGAGAAATTTTTATTATTCTTATCTTTAATTAATAATTATAGTATCTACCTAATATCAATCCTTAAATATCTCTTTTAGGAGTTTTAATCACATGGCATGAATTATTCTTCCAAGTTGTTTACAATATCTCAAAAATTTTATCAAAAGAATTAGAAGTAATAAAATATCAAATAAAAATTATATTGCTTGAAAAAAGACTAGTTTGGATTATTTACAATTAATTATTAATAATTAAAATGAAATCTCTACCTGGCTATTTAACCCCTCATTTTGCATCTTAACTCATAACTCCATAGACTTTCCAACTAAAAGTCAAAGTAATAATGGACGAAATCCTGTTGATACGCGAAATTTGAAGGGGTACAATAATACACAGTCTTATCTCTAGCTAATAGATATGCTATTTTGAAATGACAATAATAATAAACAAAAATAACAAAAAATACCCACAAATGTATATGATAATTAAATTAAATATTCTGATAACTAAAACATAAGATAGGCATAAACACCATATAAAGAATGATCTTATTTCCGTTTATTATCTTATCATTTCATTTTTTTAAAATTTTATAATTGATATATGTAAAATTTGTTTATTCTTATCAAAATCCAAGTAATAGATTTATGATAAACTTTTATCTTATGTATATAAATTCTTAAAAGTTTGAATTATCATAATTGTAAGATAAAAAATAATTGATTAAATAATTGATTTTATAATTTCATAAACCCTTTTACGTTTCGTCTTTTATTTTGATATAACATTTAACACCTAATTCCCAAATAAAGATTTTCGTCTATCTTATATAGATTTAAAGTATTCAAATTGTAAAATAATTATAAATATGGATAATTATTCGTGTTGTCTAAAAGTAAATTTCGTAATTATTTGAATAGATAATTTTTGTTAACCGTAATAAAAATTCGAATAGAGAGTTATTATTAAAGTTCAAATACTAAATAAATAATAATAATCAAATGAATAAAATAAATAATAACCTTAACTTAAAAGATTCAAAATATATTTATTCCCTTAATAACAATGTGGAAAAGATATTATGCCAAAAATATTTTAAAAAAATTAACCAAACCAAGAATAATACTCTTGGAATCAAACATTTGCATTGATCAACTTCCGTTGCCTTGAACAAACAGTGACAAGACCTTTCTCGTCATTCTTTTCCTTAAGGGAGTCAAATGGATCCGATCTCAGACTCTTTGCCCAATCGAACTTGTTGGTTCTCCTAGATAGCAAGCCATGAAAGTTGTCATGTTTTTGTGTCTTTAGCCTGCCCTTTTCAGGAATCTCCTTCTTGCTCTCTTTAATCTCAATCTTGGTTCCACCATCCAACCTTATGGTTATGTTCAATTCAGAGAGTGTTGTTTTGTTCTTTCTTTCTTTTGTTGCACCTGATTTCGATACTTCTCTAGCATTCCTTTCTTTCTGCCGCCGCTGATAAAGGTGTTGCAACCTTATTGCAAGTTGGTATATCCCATCTTTAATTTCTTGCTCCAAGTCTCTCTCTATATCCATCTCAAGCTCTCCTCGAATCTTCAGCTCGTCCATGGAGATAAATCTGAAACTCTCTTCCTCCATTATTAATAACTGTGTGTTTGGAAGAAGACTAGGAATGGAATTTGAGAAAACTTGAAATGCTTTTCTTATTCTAACTAGCTCGCTCTATGCTCTTACTTGTCTTGTTATGCTTTGTACAATGGTTGAAAGACTTGGACTTGTGGGGTCTTGGGGATATGCATAGCTGTGAAGAAGGGGACATTAATTGGATGAGATGTTTTAGCGAACAAAAGATGATACCTTAGACAGTTGATTCAGTTAACTTACTGTTCAAGGGAAGATCAAAGGATGGAATGGTAGTGCTTTACTTGGAAGGAACAAACGGAAGGAGGGGTCGTTTTGGTCTTGGTTTAATTCGGGTTTGGTTAAAACAAAATCAATATATGGGATATTTACTCCATGTTTGATGTGTGAGTTCTTGGACAATTACTCTTTCCCTAAGGCCTACAAGATTGGGTTGAAAGGAAGCATATTTCGTGAAACTATATATATATATGTATGTATGTATGTATGTGTGTGTGTGTAAAATTCTAAATACGAGAGATACAACAATTGCTAGAAAGATACTTAGGCCAGCAATGGTCACAGGCTGGCTGTCCTGGGAAACTCAGTCAGCGGTGGCCTACAATGGGTTGTATGAAGATGCTCAAAAGAAGGTAGGACAACTCAAGCTTTGTGGAGCTCCTCTTCCAAACGATGGTTCTGCATACCTACAGGGAGTGAAGTGTTCAAAGCAAGCTACCCAGGATCTCAACTAGCTAAGGGAGGTACAATAATGACTTACAGTCGGTAGTGATCTTGCTCGAATACATCCTAGTCCTCTCCATCAAGGTGCTCGGCGGCTTCGCATGCAAAGAAGGTGGATGCTTCTACAGCTGACCTGATCAAGTGGTGACTCGAGGACTTGCATGTGTGACACATAGATTAGATTAATCTCCCCCACTTTGTTGGTGGTGTTATTATTACTCGCCCTCTCTAAAGTGAAATATGCATTATGCTCATCTTGAGATCTAATTTGGTAATTAGTAATAAAAAAATGTTGAGATATGGATCCTGGTATATGTTTTGGACTTTATACCAAGCTCACGAAAATAATTCACAATGAAATAAAACTCTTGTTGCACGTGGATGTAGTTAAACATTAGTAACCTACGTAAATTTGTGTGTATTTGTTATTTTCGCACTTGTTCTTTGATTATTGTGATTAATCGTTTGTAACAAATAATTGAAATGAAAATGAGAATTAGAATGAAAATAAAAAGTAAGAATTAGAATAAGAATGAAATTATTAATTATGTGTGTTTAGTACGTAAATATTAGAAATAAAATTATAAAAGTTAATAGTTATACTAGTCTGTGTAGTATCAAATATTAAGAATAATAATGATAATTTTTTACTTATGTTTGATTATTATATGATTGATTTTATAAATAATTAATTGAAGTAGTTTGTATTATTATTAATAAATAAAATTTTGTATTTAATAAATAAATAATTAAAATTATTTTTAATGGTTCAATAAATTATTAATTTTTACATAATTGTATATGATTTTTTATAAGAATGAAATTAAAAAAATCATAATGAACTTATTTTATGATATAAAATCATTGAAATAAAATAAAACTGGTTCTGCCGGATTCTGGCGAAACTGAACGTTGCCGTTTGGATCCATGATTCCGAGTAGCTTTGGCTAGAGATTACCTGCAAAACAGATAAAGGCGCG
>JANIJH010000223.1:64785496-64834950 GCA_024520975.1 Erythroxylum areolatum | reverse complement strand
TGTAGGTCTTTGTGTTTGCATGGGAGACTAACTCCTGTGAATGAGCCATGGATGCATAGATTGAATGTCTTGGGCCTGGGCCTAGCACAGCCGACCCGACCAAAAACAATTATTAAATAAATTAATATGTAATGTTGATAATCATATCTTAATTAGAATCAATCAAAAAGAAGCATTATCTAAATAAATAAACTAACCTTAAATTTTCAAACAGAGAGTTTGATTTTGTAAAGTGACTACATGTGGCCTCGCTTATCGTTTCAACAACTTACACGACCCATGCTGAAACAAATGCTATACGCACGAATTGAATGTTCGAGTTCGGACTCCGGAGAAGTATTGGATTAATTTCCTCAACTTCGGAAAGATATCATATGTTTGTTCTATACTCCTTTGGCGAATAAATCCAAATAAAAAATTAAGAGTAAAAAAAAAGTTAAAATCGGAATGAAATAAAATTGCTAATTATGCATATTTGTTACGAAGCGCCGTGAATAAGATTATAGAAGTTAATAATTATATCAATATTATCATTATATCTAATTCGAAGTTTCGTAATAAAGTGAAGTTTGATAGTACACAGTCTTACTTCTACATAATCAATAGTTGACATTAAAATATCAGTTATTTGTATTTATATTAAAATATAATTATTATGTTTAATTATATTTTAATATAAATATAAAACAAAAAGAAAACAGAGTTATTGAGAAAAACAGGTCATACATTAATGGCGAATGGAAGCATCATCGTTGTGGTTTGTGGTTTTGTTCTTTTAATTACTTCAACCATTTCTCATCTTGTGGATTGTGGTTTCTTCTCTCAAAAGATGATGAACTTGTATACAATAATAATTGAGAAAATAAAAATACAAGTTTATCACAAAAAGGAAAAAAGAAATTATGTTGAATAAATAAGAGAGAAATATTAGTTATTATATAATTTATTTTGGATATAATTAATTAAAATATTTTATATTTTACAAATAATTAATCAAAAATTTCAGTAGTTTATAAAATTATTAATTTTTAAATAATCATAAATAATTTTATGATAAGAATAATTATTTAAAAATTAATATAAAAGATAATTTTGATGATAATATTATGATAAGAATAATATCTTGATAATATTTTGATAACATTGTGTAATTAACAAGTTTGACATCTAGAATGCAATCATCTGATAAACTTACAATTTAGATTTCTCATAAAACTAAACAAGTTGTAATGAGAGTTTATCCAGGCTGAGTTTGTTTTAGGATTCATTTTATTTACTAATTCGTCACTTGATTCATCAATATCCTCATCTCAGCTTTCCAGGCATGGGACGTGCCAATGCAGGTGTGAAACATAACCATACGTGCATAGTAGCTAGAAGGGAAAATGATACATGTTTTGCTCTTGAAGAACATGATGTTATATGCTATATATTATTGACAACACAAAACTGAATTCTATGGACAAACATCGTTATTTGCACTTGTTATTTATAATCGAACACAAGAATAAGCATGCTAGCTAGATTAAACCTTACTAAACCTATTTGTCTGGCAGCTAATTTTCAAACTCGAGTGTCATTTAGTTATTATGATGTCGAAATCACTAACTGTCCATTCCGCAACTTGATCAGCGCTCATGTAAACTTCAGTTCCCAAGTCGATTGATGACCAGTGCCTTTCCACAGGCTCTGTCAGGGGATCCTGCACCATTTATAATGTATTCATAGGTCCAATTATGTCAGAAAGATGGATAAGAATTTGACAGAAAATGTTTTTAGATTTGGGAAAACGTACCTGATAGAAGTGGAGCGACTTGGACAGGGCACCAACATCAAGCTCCCATGTTCTGGGGTCACCTATCCAACCCTCCCCTTTCTTCGTCGGATATCCATACTCTCCCCATACCGGGTGGGGAATAATCTGGAGTATTTCCTGAGGCTGAGGATTGCTGTAAGGATCGCATCTAGTGAAAGGCTCTTCCAAAAACCTGGCATTGCCTGGAGCACAGTACATGTGATAAGCACCAAAAGGGTAACTGGCATTGTTGCTCCGGTGCACCCTTGTTCCATTACGGAAGGTGTGGTAAGGAGGACAGTGCTCGACTGTCTGTGGCGTGCACCAGTCCGGTGTGCTGGGGTTTATGATCATCTCGCTGTATCTTGTGACATCCGAAGTAACGTCCCCATCGCATGGCCTCCCATCGTTTTTCCAGCAGCTGCCCATGTCCATGAGATAGAATTGACTTCCCGGTCCTCCTCCCTGCTTTACGTCTAGCCTGAACTTCACTTTGAAGTTTGGTGACTTGAGAATCTGCAAATTTTTTAGCATACATACGCGAGTTTGCTTATGACATTGAATAGTATAGGAGACAATTAGTAATTAGAGGAACGATGATTTATAGCGCGAATTAAGAAACTTACTGCTTTGGACATGCCTCTAGTTTCATAGTGATAACCCCCAGAGAAGCCGGAAGTGGCATCGGATCTCAAGTAAAGCATCAACCATGGGTACTTCTTTGATGTTCTGAGCAGGTGGTGAAATACCCAACTCCCCGTTCCAAGCTCCTTCTTCCAAGTGATTTTGAAGTATGAAGTACCATTATCTGGGACCTGTCCATTGCTAAAGTCTGTGCCCAAATCCCATGTCCCATAAAAACTTCCAGTCATTGTCTTATTGTTACTTCCTCCAAGTTTGGTGTAATGATGGTAAATCAAAGGCATATTCATGCAACCATCTCCGAAGCAAGGAAACCGAGACTCTGTTGGAAATGGCTTTGACTTGTAGCCATTTTTTGGGCATCTAGAAGCATAAGTGTCTGTATTGCCACTTTTGAGCATGAGCATCCAAAAATTCCAGGGACCATCGGCGTCATCTACTCTGCATTTGTCTGCTAGGTACAGTTCCTTTTCTGCTGCAAATTTATCCACGTTGCTAGTGTCCAATCCAACATCACCTCCGTTCAATATGCCAAGTTTGTTGTCTTTCTCATTCACCTTGTGAACGAGATTCACTGCATGAAATTAAGAACATAATAGAAAATAAAGTACGAACACTCTCTAGAAAAATAGTAGGTCAAATTCAAGGAAGCAAGTCAAACGGATAATCACCTGGTGATTTAGAACTGTCAACATCAAAACAATCCGCCAATCTTGGGCTTCCCATGTTGGGAGGTTCTTCACCAACCTCGTTGCACTGATTCCAGGCTTCAATTGCCACCCTAAGTCCATCCCTTCTCATGCCCGGATCGCCAATGGCTGATATGTTGCAAATGGCTGGTTTCCATAAGATGGAAAAAGCAAGCAAAAAGATTGGAAAATAACACCATATCTTCATTGTCTTCCTGTTCCTGTACTTACAGTATTAAATTGCGAAGATGAACTTGTAGTTATTTATACTATTTCTAACCATATTATCAAAAATAAAAAATATAATAAAAGATAATACCTGGAGATATGTTTAGATATTACTTGATAAGGTTTATAGATATTCAGTTAAATAAATCTCCGAAAATCTAATCCTGTTTTTCATAGATTATAGATTACGTTTCAAGACTGGAAAGTCATCCCAAAGAGCTACCTCATCCCCTCATCCCCTTGATCTAAGCAGTAAAATCATGGTAACAGCCCGTGAAAAGCTCATATATATTACACTTCACTGTCCATTGAAGCAAAAACATCCTCCTTTCAGACAGTGAAAAAGAACATCGCTTTGACGTTGTCTTACTACTCCCTTCATCTTTAATCTTCGTCTCTCAACTTGAATAATCTTCTTTTTCTTAAGTTAATGTTCAATGGTTGGTGATCGTGGAGTTTGAGGATCAAGAAGAGCATGAAGAGGAAGTAGAAGAAGAGGAGGAGGAGGAAGAAGAAGAGACGGCGTTGTCTGCACCAAAATGACGATACGCAGCGAAGGTAGTGCTTATGTTAAGCCAAGGTACAGGGAGTGTTTGAAAAATCATGCAGGGGATATCGGCGGCCACGGATGCGGTGAGGTGATGGCGGCCGGAGCTGAAAGCACGCTCGACGCCCTCAAATGCGCAGCTTGCTATTGCCATCGTAAGTTCCACCGCAAGGAAACTACCGACTTGGCGTTGACGACAAACATGTGCATTGGTCACCTTCCGTTGCCTTGAACAAACAGTGACAGGACCTTTCTCGTCATTCTTTTCCTTAAGGGACTCAAATGAATCCGATCTCAAACTCTTTGCCCAATCGAACTTGTTGGTTCTCCTAGCTACCAAGCCATGAAAGCTGTCGGGTTTTTGTGTCTTTGGCCTGCCCTTTGCGGGAATCTCCTCCTTGCCCTCTTTAATCTCAATCTTGGTTCCACCATCCAATCTTATGGTTATATTCACTTCATAGAGTGTCGTTTTGTTCTTTCTTTCATTTGGTGTACCTGATTTTGTTGGAAGTTAAACATGATTCATGAACCCATTGAGTTAGGAATATGAATGGTTCATGAAATTTAAAAATGAATAGTTATGCAATTTATGAGTATTTTAATTAGGTACTGATAACAGTTCTGTTACATTGATGAGAGATGTATATATAAATAAAGATGAAGTGAGGAGTTTGTAAGATGAAGAGAGTGAGTTGAAGAAAATAGAGAGGAAAATAGAGTATTGCGACACAGAGTTGGTGAGATCAAGGACGGATGCACATTGGGGTGCACCTCCCCCACTGCCCCCACTTTTTTTTTTAAATCATATTATTATTTTAAGTTTTTTTATAAAATAAAATAAAATTTTGCCCCACTCAAAAAAAATTTATCCCTATTAAAATTTTGCCTCCATTAAAAATAAAATTTTGTCCCGCCTTAAAAAATTTCTAGATTCGTCCTTGGGTGAGATTGTGTCTGTACTATGTTTTCAACAAAGAAGTATTATTTTCTCTTCCATATATATCCTTGTTTGCGTTAGATTTGAGCGTGTCTAAATATAGGGTTTTTTAACAGATTGGTATCAGAGCTTGAGAGTTTAGAGAAAATGGTCAACAATAATAACCATATTCCATTTCAAGTACCTCGTCTAACAAAAGAGAACTATTCAACTTAGTGTATTCGGATGAAGGCTTTGTTGGGTTCGCAAGATGCTTGAGAGACAGTATATAAAGGATATGTGTAACTAGAAGAAGAAGCCTTTTTGAATCAGGCACAAAGGGATGCTTTGTGCAATACAAGGAAACAAGATCAAAAAGCTCTCATCATAATCTATCAAGCAATTTACAATGGAATATTTGAAAAACTCTCTAAGGCAAACATTGCCAAACAAACATGGCAAATTTTGGCAAACACATATAAAGATGTTGATCAAGTGAAGAGAGTAAGGCTTCAAACATTAAGAGGAGAATATGAAGCCTTAAACATGAATGAATCCGAGTCCATCTCAGATTATTTTATAAGAGTTCTCAAAGTGGTGAATGATATGAAGAGATATGGTAAGAAGATTACAGATAGCTTGCTGAAAAGGTTCTTCGCTTGCTTGATGGAAAATTCAATTTCATCTTTGTAGCAATTGAGGAGTCGAAAGATTTGAGCATAATGACAATTGATCAACTCCTGGGTTACTTACACACCCATGAAGAAAAGCTTCTACGAAAGAAGAAAGAGCTCATTGAGCAGTTATTGCAAACAAAGCTTCAATTGAAGACAGGGGATGATCAAGAAAAGGGTCAAAATGGACGAGGACGAGGTCGTGGTAGAGGTTGTGGACGTGGAAGTTCACGCCGACGTAGACGAGAAGGATATAACAAAAATCAAGATGTTGGTCAGCATACTAATTCCTCACGAGGCCGAGGCCGAGGTCGAAGTCGAGGTCGAGATCGTGGGAATTAGTCAAGGTCGAATAGGAGACAAAATAATGATAGAAGGTATAAAAAAGACAAATTGAATGTTTCAATTGTCATAAGTTTGGTCATTATGCTTGGGAATGCAGAGATAAAGTTGAAGAGAATGTCAATTATACTGAGGAGGAAATAAAAAATGAGCACACACTACTTCTTGCATGCAAATCTGATGAGAGCAACGAAAGCAATTTTTGGAATCTTGATAGCGACGCGAGTAATCACATGTGCGGGCGCAAATCATTATTCATGGAACTTGAGGAATCGATAAGTGATAATATTACTTTCGAAAATGCAACAAAAAATTCAATGAAAGGGAAAGGTAATATTCTGATCCGCTTAAAGAATGAGAAATGTGAATTTATTTCCAATGTTTACTATGTACCTGGCATGAAAAATAATATTTTGAGTTTGGGGCAGCTTATGGAGAAAGACTATAATATTTTCATGAATAATTATAGTCTTTCACTCAGAAATTAAGATGAGAATTTAATTGCTAAAGTACCAATGATGAAAAACAGAATGTTTGTATTGAACATTCAAACTGATATTGCAAAGTGCTTGAAAGCGTGTGTGAAAGACTTGTCATGGACATGGCATTTGAATTTTTGTGGCTTGAGATTATTGGTAGAGGACAATATGGTGAAAGGATTGCCTTACATTCATTACCCAAACCAATTATGTAAAGGATGTATTTTTGGCAAGCAATCTAGAAAAGGCTTTCCAAAAGAATCTTATTTAAGAGCGAAGGAGCCTCTGGAGCTTGTGCATACGGATCTTTGTGGGCCAATCACACCTAGTTCTTTCGGTAAGAATAACTATTTTCTGTTATTCATTAATGATTTTAGCCAAAAAATATGTGTTTATTTTGTGAAACAAAAATCTGAGGCGTTTGGAGTGTTTGAAAGATTCAAAGTTTTTGTCTAAAAGGTGAGTGGGTATTCCGTAAAAGCTTTGAGATCAGACAGGGGAGGAGAATTTGCATCAAGGAAGTTCAAAAGATCTTGTGATGAAAATGGAATCTAAAGGCCCCTCACGGTTCCATTAACACCACAACAAAATGGTGTCACTGAGAGAAAAAATCGATCAATCTTAAACATGGCACGAAGCATGCTGAAAAGTAAGCAAATGCCGACAGAATTTTTGGCCGAAGCAGTAGATTGTGCTATGTATCTTTCTAATAGAAGCCCTACCAAAAGTTTGCATAATATAACTCCTCAATAAGCCTGGAATGGATGGAAACCAAGTGTTGCTCACTTGAAATCTTTAGGAGTGTTGCTTATGCTTATGTCCTGGATCAAAGACAAACGAAGCTAGATGACAAAAGTGAAAAGTTTGTGTTCATAAGCTATGATTCAAGTTCGAAAGGATACAAGCTTTATAATCCAAAAAATGGAAAACTTGTTATGAGTAGAGATGTCATTTTTGATAAGGAAGCTATGTGGGATTGGAATACACAAAAAAAAGATTATGCTTTCTTTCCATTTGTTGAAGAAAGCATGGGAGAAAATATTAAAGCAGATCAAGAACCTGTGATGCCTGCATCTCCTCATCATAGTGAATCATCTACATCATCAGAAAAAAAAAAGTCTTATTGGGCCTTGTGGCTTGAGGAATTTGGGGGAATTATATGATGAAAGTGATAAATAATCTCACCTTATTTTGTCTTTTTGCAAACAGTGAACTAATTGATTTTGCAGAAGCTAGTCAAGACGAAAGGTGGGTGAGGACAATGGATGAAGAAATTCAAACCATTAACAAAAACAATACTTGGGAACTTGCTACTCTTCTCAAAGGATAGAAAGAAATTGGAGTCAAATGAGTTTTCAATACCAAAAGAAATGCTAACAGAGATATGGAGAGGCATAAAGCTCCACTTGTGGCCAAAGGCTATAGCCAACGCCAAGGTGTTGATTACAATGAAGTTTTTGCTCCCGTAGCTTGTTTAGAGACCATCAGATTAAATATCTCATTGGCTGCTCAACATGGATGGAGAATTTTCTAGATGGATGTCAATTTCGCTTCCTTGAATGGGTATTCGGAGGAAGAAGTTTACTTGGAACAACCTTCTGGCTACATTGTAAACGACCAAGAAAACAAGGTTTTGAAATTGAATAAGGCCTTATACGGATTGAAGCAGGCTTCAAGAGCATGGAATAACCGAATTGACAACTATTTAAAAAAATATAGTTTTGTGAAATGTCCATTTGAATATGCCCTTTACTTCAAAACAAACAAAAATGTGATGTATTACTTGTTTGTTTTTATGTGAACGATTTGATTTTCACAGGAAATAATCCAAGCATGTTCGATGAGTTTAAGAAAGCGATGATTAGAGAATTTGAGATGTAGACATTGGAATGATGTTATATTATCTTAGCATTGAGGTGAAACAAATGAAGTAAGGGATCTTTATTTTTCAACAAAGATATGCCAAGGAAGTCTTAAAGAAGTTCAAAATAAGTGATTCCAAATCTGTAGCAACTCCGGTGTAAACAGGGATCAAGTTGTCAAGATATGAAGAGAGTGAATCTATTGATCCAACATATTTCAAAAGTCCGATTGGCAATTTGAGACATTTGACTTATACAAGACCAGGTATATTATTTGGAGTTGGTTTAGTGAGTCATTCATGGAAACTCTAAGTGCTACACATTTGAAGGCAGCAAAAAGAATTCTTTCCTATCTCAAAGATACGCTTGACTATAGGTTGTTTTATTCATTCTTTGAATGTTTTAAACTTGAAGGATATTGTGATAGTGATTGGGCTGGAGATATAGATGATCATTAAAGCACTACAGGATTTGTGTTCTTTATGGGGGATACTACTTTTACATGGAGTTCAAAAAAACAATTCATAGTGACTCTCTTAATCTGTGAGGCTGAATATGTTGCTGCTACTTCCTCTATCTATCATGCTATATGGTTGAGGAATTTGTTTAATGAAATTGGACTTGTGCAAGATGAAGCAACAGATATTAATATGGACAACAAGTCTGCTATTGTTTTATCTAAAAATCGTAGCAAGCACATCGATACAAGATTTCACTTTATCAGAGATTGTATTTCGAGAAAGAAGATCTGTGTGAAATATGTGAAGACCGAAGATCAAATGACAGATATCTTTACTAAATCTCTTAAGAATAATGTCTTAAAAAAGTTGAGACTGCTGCTCAGAGTATGTCCAGAATCATGTTTAAGGGAGGATGTTGGAAGTAAACATGATTCATGAACCCATGGAGTTAGGAATATGAATGGTCATAGAATTTGAATATGAACGGTTGTGCAATTCATGAGTATTTTAATTAGATGCTTGTAACAGTTTTATTGAATTGAGGAGAGATGCATATATAAATAAAGATGAAGTGAGGAGTTTGTAAGATGAAGAGAGTGAGTTGAAGAAAATAGAGTGTTATGATACAGAGTTGGTGAGATTGTCTCTGTACTATTTTTCCAACAAAGAAGTTTTATTTTCTCCTCCATATAGATCCTAGTTTGTGTTAAATTTGAATGTGTCTAAACACAGATTTTCAATAGATTTCGATACTTCTCTCGCATTCCTTTCTATCTGCTGCCGCTGATAAGGGTGCTGCAACCTTATTGCATCCCATCTTTAATTTTTTGCTCCACGTCTCTCTTGATATCCATCTCAAGCTCTCCTCGATTCTTCAGCTCGTCCATGGAGATACATCTGAAACTTTCTTCCTCCATTGTTAATTCCTGTGTGTATGGTGAGATTGGAAGAAGACTAGGAGTGGAATTTGAAGTGCTTTTCTTGTTCTAACTAGCTATCTATGCTCTTACTTGTCCTGTTATGCTTTGTAGGTGTCAAATAGTTTTGTGAAAGATTAGACTTGTGGTGGGGGCTTGGGGATATGCATAGTTGTGAGGAAGGGACATTGGGTGAGATGCTTTAAGGAACAAAAGATGACAGTTACGACAGTTGATTCAGTTAATTACTCTATGTTTGATGAATGAGTACTTCAGGGAGCATATAGAGTGAAATTATTTTGATATGAAATTAATAGTTAAAATTTAAATTTATTAAAACTTGACTAAACTAGTATTCTGACGTAAAATCAATTTGATATGAAATTAATGATTAAAATTTGAATTTACTAAAATTAAATTTGAAAATTTTTCATTTTAATTATTTTAAAAATTTTATAATTATCTCAATTTTATTTAAATAATAACAATATAATTATATATAAATAATAAATACAAGCTCTAGAACTATAACATATAAGAAATTAAAGATTATTGAAATTACTTTTGATATTTATTTTTAACCATAAATAGAAATTATTATATATAAAATTCTAAATATAAGAGATACAAGACAATTGCTAGAAAGGCCGGCAGTGGTGACAGGCTGGCTGTCCTAGGAAACTCCGTCAGGGGTGGCCCACAGCCTGCAAACACTAGGGATGGTAATGACGTCATTACTTATTAAAATAATAATAAATTTTTAATTTAAATGACATTTAAATATTTAAAATTTTAAAATTAAGTTAAAATTATAGTATTAATAATATTTAATTATTCATATGTGTTATATATTTAATTTAATTTCTTTTAATAAAAAATTAATTAAAACGTGGGCTATATATTTTTGGAGTATCGAAAGTAAAGTCAAGACATCGGACTTTTGAGAGAGTACGAAAACAAGTTTCCGTCTTTTATTACAACACAAACTCAGTCCCGTCCTGTACGGTCACTACTTCCTCTTCACTCTGATCTTGCGATCGTTCGACCAAGCAGAGAAAGTCGCTGTCACTGATCGCGAGTTTCTCACGTATAACAACAAGAAACAGCTCTATCATGGACTCCGCCTCCGCCTACGCCGCTGCTGCCACATTCATTAGTTGGCCCAAGCTCGGCTCCCTCCTCGGGCACCGGCGACCCCATGGCTTTGCTTTTCCTAGTTCCCGTGGTTCTGTAAGGATCGCGAGGGGTTGCCGTGCTTCTGCACAAATTATGAGGGAGAGTTCGGTGATTGACTTCAGCGACCAGGACTGGAAGGTGAAGTATCAGAGGGATTTCGAGAGGAGGTTTAATCTCCCGCATTTGACCGATGTCTTCCCTGATGCTCAGTCCATTCCTTCCACATTTTGTCTCAGGATGAGGTCACCATTCTGATTATGAACATCTCTTTCCTTTTAGTGCTGTTGTGTTGGTTGGGAATAACTGCTAGTTCAATTTGATCGAGTTTTGTAGCTTTTTATGTGATTATGGTTTGTCTTCTGGTGTGCGTTGTTAAATTTTTGTTTCTTTTGCGTTGGAGTTGAGCGAGCTTAAGAATTCTTAATGATTTAGTTAATATGATTAAGTTAGGAGCAAATTAAGGTGTTAGATTTGCTTTGTTCTTATAAAATTTCTCTTCCTTTTCTCGGTTCTTGCTGGTGGATAGTAGCAAAATCTACTTTCAGTTTCTAGTGGCTTAAAAGCAAAGGGTCCGATCTCATTTTCCGTGGTGTGAATGCTCGTTGATCTGGGCGTTACTTTGAATATCTTTGATTATTATTGTGTTATTGTTCGCTTAAATAAGATGATTACTTGCTTCATCAATGTCCTGTAAGCTAACTACTTTAACTTCACAGGACACCAACAGAGGCTTTTTCGGATGGTTATCCTTCTGATGTGAAGTGGCATGGATATATCAATAACAACGATAGAGTGCTTCTTAAGGTGTGTTTTTCACTGTTCATACCAGCTTGTGAATTAAGTTAAGGCAATTTCTTGAAGGTGTGCTGTCAAAATTGAAGGCTATCATGTCGTGTTAAATGCTTGAAACTGTGATGCATCACTTTCTCATTTGAGGACATTCTGGATGTTACTATTGATATTACCTTACTCATATGAAGGTTCCATATATGGTCTTTTGGAGGGAAGGTGTAATTTCTTTTGCACTCTATTGTAAAGATTCTGATGCATGGAAGACCTACATTTTGTTGTTTACATTTTCCAATGAAATTTCATCGACAGTTGTGCTGTCTCCTGATCAGCATAATATCCAAAGAATACCAATCTGAAAGTGAAGTGAAATTCATACCTGAAGCATTTATGGGTTTGCCACTCAAGCATGAATTGATATTAAGGCTATATTAGAAATGGGAACTGGTACCAATATGAATTACAAAGCCTAATCGAAGCTATGAATAATGAAGCTCCACAAAAGAATGTTGGGATATTTCTTTGGTCAACTGGTTAATGCTTTCAATGGCCAGTGACAGGCTTCATCTTTCTTGAATGCAGGTCATACGTTTCTCATCACCCACATCTGCTGGAGCTGAGTGCATTGATCCTGATTGTAGTTGGGTTGAACAATGGTAAATATGTCTATTTTTTGTCAGAATTTCTGAATTGAGAGCACGTATATGGGATTCCATGTCATGTATGAAATGCTGAACCCTATCTCCAATGTCATGACGTTTAATGCTTCTTGTTTTATCTAATTTAGACCTTTGAATTTCAATCTGGTTCACCAGTGAATAACTTTGATTTTTTGATCGATTGAGGACCAATGTCTGTGTTAAGATGATCAAATGTGGATCCTATTTCTTTTCTACTCAATGACCTCATTCGGAAGACAATCTGACAGGCATTGAAAGTTTACTTTAACTAACATACAAACTCTTCACTTGTCACTGAAGTTATAAAACTAATGCATTTACTGCTCTCAATATTCTCTGCATATTTAAACTCTCCACTTTCAACCATGAATCAGGCTAAACTGGAATGGAAGTAAAACTCAAGTACCGCATTAAAATTGGAGGGGCTAATGCATACAGCATACTCTGATGCATTAAGTCACTTCGTTGTGTGCCAAACGTGCATCTCTATCAACATATTAGTTAAAATTTATACACTGAAGGGGGGACCAACTGCACATTGAGTTAAATATATATGGTATGAGCAGTTGTAAATGATTTTCTTGTATAATATGATTGATATGACCCTGAAATTCTTACAGGGTTCATCGTGCTGGGCCTCGGGAGAAAATATACTTCAAACCAGAAGAAGTGAAGGCAGCAATTGTTACATGTGGTGGATTATGCCCTGGCCTCAATGATGTGATTAGACATGTTAGTCTGCCTTCATGTTAGCCAACAATTTATCCTCATGGCTCATTCAATTTATCATAAATATTGTGGTGAAAGTAGCTGCAATAATTGAATTTCTTGGCCTATAGGTCATTCTTTTGAAGAAAATGATGCATTTTCTCAAATGTGAAACTATAATATACTAATAACGTTATCTGGAAGTTGACTTGATATGTTAAATGTTTAAGGTTCCATGTTCTCTAATACAAGGTGTTATTTGGAGCAGATTGTCATCACACTTGAAATATATGGTGTCAAAAAGATTGTGGGGATTCCTTTTGGATATCGTGGATTTTCTGACAAGGACTTAAATGAGATACTGGTAAATGCTGTTCTTTTCTATTATAATATAAGAGGGTTACTTAACATGGAAAGTGTGTACTATATGTGGCTAACCGAAGCACTAGACAAGGCCTTTTTCACTCTTATGAACATCTAATTAAATCTATTTTGAACTTTCTCTGATTATTAGCTATCAAGGAAAGTTGTTCAAAATATCCATCTTTCTGGTGGAAGCTTGTTAGGAGTTTCACGTGGAGGACCTAGTGTCAGTGACATTGTGGACAGTATGGAGGTACTCAGTCCATTTATGTATCTTGAGATTTTGAATTCTTGTGCCCTTTTTCGCTAAATCAAACGGCATCATGATAGACCGTTAAGTGGCCTGATATTCATTTCCCTTGACTATGCCAGGAAAGAGGAATCAACATGCTTTTTGTGTTAGGCGGGAATGGTACGCATGCTGGTGCCAATGCAATTCATGATGAGGTTGTTGATCCTGTATTAGTTAGTTTGTTTTTTTCTTCATTTAATCATAAAGGAGTGGCTTAGTAAAATACTTGTTTACATTATTGTAATACAAAGAGAAAAACACTTAGCTATGCAGCCTATACTTTTGTTCCTTTATTTTAATTTGAAGTGTTTTTCTTAATGGATTAATGTAAACAAAAGAATGTAACACAGTTGGGTCCATAGTTCCTATACATGTGACTAATGATGGATTGGAAACAGAAGCTGTGACATATGCTGCATTAGCTACAAAATCTTTGAATTGAAAGTGTTTGCATGGTATAGGGTTTGTGAATCTAACTCTAGTGGTCAGCTCTATGTGCAATCGAATTGTGTAAATCAGTTGTCATAATAACCGTAGAAGTGAAGTTCCATGTACTTGATATATTAGATTTCATTCGTCTTGAAGTTGACCTGAAATGATATCACTTCCATATCATTTTGTACTGGTAAATATCAATTTATTTCTAGGGCACTTAATGAGATCTTATTAAGAGACTGTCTAGATTTAGAGATCCTTGCCAAGTCCTTAAGGCTGTTCCCAAGTATTTATATCTTTGAGCCTGGTTTTAGTGCCGTAAAAGAAGCTTGAGAGTGGCTGTTGTTGGCGTGCCAAAGACTATAGACAATGATATTTTGTTGATGGACAAAACTTTTGGTTTTGACACTGCTGTTGAAGAAGCACAGCGAGCAATAAATTCTGCATACATTGAGGTGCTTATTTTTTCTATTGCTTCTCCTACTGGTAGTTGCAGAAGTTATCTCCCTTCCAATGTTAAATATGGTTCCTTACTTGTTTATGGTTGGACAGGCACATAGTGCTTATCATGGCATTGGCATTGTGAAACTGATGGGTCGTAGCAGTGGGTTTATAGCTATGCATGCTGCCTTAGCCAGTGGACAAATTGACATTTGTTTAATACCTGAGGTATTTGCACTTTGAGACAATCTGAAGCTTGTTGTTAGAAGCCAGCTTACCATAATTGATACTTGCGTTTCTGAAGGTGCCTTTCCATCTGCATGGGCCTCATGGTGTTCTGAAGCATCTAAAGTACCTAATAGAGACAAAGGGATCAGCTGTGGTCTGTGTAGCTGAGGGAGCTGGACAGGTGCATTACGTCATTATTTTTCTTAAAATATACTCCATTCTAGCATGAATGACTGTATTTGATCCAGACAATTCCCGCACATATAATAGCTACCGGATCCTTTTTCAACTTGATGATAATTGAGGTTTACAAGGATTTTGTCTTCTTGTACCATCAGGCTTCCTTGGTATTACATATAATACTTTGATTACAATTAAACCTCCGGTCATTTGAATTTTGGTTTTCTGGTCTAATATTTTCCAGATTACTGAACAATACTATTTATACATTTGATAACTTAACTATGAAGGCAGGGAAGTGAGAACAAATTTGGAATTATCGTCTATATGTCTTCTGTCCACATTCCTTGCTCATAGTGTTAAGTCATCATACCTGATCATGGATTCTCTCTCCCTCATGAATTACAAATATAACTGATATACAACCTAAAAATTTGTCTTTATCTTTTTGTTTTCTAGCTGACACTTTATTTTCCTTTTCACTTCTGGGAGAAAAAGAGTCAATTTGGGATCTTTCCTGCAAGATTCATGCTGTTACTTTGTTATGTTTCCTGAAAGAGAACTTTGATGACTTCCAATGCAGAATTTTGTTGCGAAAACTAATGCTAAGGACGCATCTGGAAACATTGTGCTTGGAGATATTGGTGTACACATTCAGCAAGAGGTTAGTAGTTTCATTTCCTAGTGAATCGAGTTTGAGTGATAAAACTCATTAAAGTTGACATTTCTATTGCATGAAAGCAATGAAGTCTGTTTTATCTAATAGTTCCTAGCGTGCCAAATAAGCAAAATTGTTATACTGGGATATTGGTTGATAGCTTGGTATCATTTTAGAAATAGCGCGATTCCTCTCTCCTTTTGGGAAATATATTCTTATAATTGTGATACTCTTGTTATTCAAGGCAGGTTATTAGTTTCTGATGTTCTCAATCGTTTCTTTCAGTGACATTTTCTTAGATAACAAGGGTCCTCTGGCCTATATGCTAGTCTTTCCTCTGGCCTATATGTTAGTCTTTCCTTTTCTCAGAGTATACATGTCACTTCAGCGAATCTAATTAGAGGCAAAAATAATATTTTAAGTTATTATCAGTTTAGTTTTGGAGTTTTTTTTCAAAATCTTTTTCCTTCTATATGTTGACAATATGCTATGTTGCCGTTCAGACAAAAAAATATTTCAAGGAAATTGGCATTCATGGTGACGTGAAGTATATTGATCCAACATACATGATTCGCGCCTGCCGCGCAAATGCATCTGACGGAATTTTATGCACTGTTCTTGGGCAGAATGCTGTAAGTCTTACTCATTCCCTTGTTTATAACTTCCTACTGAAGTGATCATATATTGGAGGCTCTACACATGATATTGTTTGATCAAACAATTTTAAGCCAATTTATTGAAACATGCATACCCAGTGTTTTCATGTTCTGGAATTAAGAGAAGTTTCAGGGCTTAGCCTGATGAAAAGTCGGTTGACTAGAAGAATTGAATACTTGCACGACGTTCAGAACTTATTAGTAGTTGCATTATACTACTTCCTTATGCTTTTAGTTTTGATTTTATGGTGAACTTTGGAGTAGAATTCTTTGAATGGAATATTTGCAGAACAGTTTTGTCTTAAAAGATTACATAGAAAAATCTAAGTTGGATCTGAGGACAAAGCCAAAGAACTAAAACTTGTCCAGGTTTGGTTCTTAGCACACAGTATGGCTTTTAACACAAGACCTTTTCTATTTGCAGCAAATTGAAGTTAGTTAACTCCCAAGAATACTGGAACCAAAGTGATCTGTCTCTATGCTATTATTATTTTAATTTTCAGAGCTGTTATTTTAAGAAAAAAGGAATACCTTACCGATTGCTCCAAGGCTCGTCCTCCAAAACTGTTATTATCATATCTTAATAAAGTAACAATATTAACCACCAAAGGTGTAACTTATGGTCGGAGAGGTAGAAATGTCTCTTCCTAGGGGAGTTCAAATAAACTTATTTGCATTACAGCTTGTTCATTTCTACGATGCATACTCATACAGAATCTGGATTGTTGGCAGGTACATGGTGCATTTGCTGGTTATAGTGGAATTACAGTGGGTCTATGCAACACTCACTACGTCTACTTTCCCATCCCTGAAGTCATTGCTTATCCCAGATCAGTAGACCCTAATAGCCGAATGTGGCATCGATGCTTAACGTCGACCGGCCAGCCGGACTTTGTCTAGTTATCAAAAATTTTTCCCAATTTTTATACCAAAAAGATGAGGACCTCAAGCATCAGAAAGTTCATTAGCTTATTGGGTGCCAGAGCTGAGCTTTAGAACTAAGTTCTCTGTGAACACCAGAAACCATGGAAATAATACAAGGGGAATGAAAGTTCCCTCAAAATTCCTAAAAAATTTTCAGTGTATAAATAGTTTTTACATTTTAGATTATTAGGCATAGTAACAGTAATAATAATTCTTGTAGGGTCAAGTGACTTGGGATGATGATTCCTAACATTTTGTAGAACTTGTCTGAATTTATAATTCTTTTCACAATCATCACGAATCGAGAAGTGGTTCATGTGTAATTTCTTAATCAATGTTTTAATAATTGAATCAGAAATTAAACCGATATACAAGAAGTTTAAAGTTTAAAAAGTTCAACCAAAATTTGAATAAAATTAAAGAATTTGAAATATGGTCGAAAGAAATTGCTTTACTCTTTGAAAAATTTAAAGTATAATAAAAAAATTATTAAATAATAATTAATTAATTAATTTTAACTTATTATAACTTGTTAATAAATAAAAATTAAGTAATTAATTCATAAATTGAATAATTTTTAACAACAAAAGTTATTAAAATAACAAAAATTATTAAAGTAAATCGAACAGAAAAGTTAAAAACTAAATTAAAAAATTAAACGGGTCAAAATTTTTACAATTAAATTGATCAAATTGATTAAAATTTTTAATCATTGCATTTAATAATAGATATTTGGTGCACGAAATTTACAGGATCAGGCATTATGTGAAAAGACCTATTTGATTTAGAATTAAGAATGATTATGATATTATTTACAATTTTTTGATAATTTTATTTAAAAAAAAAGAGATGCTATTCATATAATAAAATGAATGATATACTCAAAGTCACTTAAATAAAAGTCTAACACTAAATAAATATATATTCAAGATCTTTTTTTGTGAATATAAAAAGAGTAATATTACTAGCACTAAATGTTTAAGTGTAAATATTTAACAGTAAAATATACATTATTTATCGTCAGATTGATGTGAAAATAGAATTTAATAACTTCAAATTTTTATAATTAAAATTTTATTATAATTAAATTTCTTACAAGTAACCCTAATCAATAATGATTTTATAAAGAAAATAATTTTGTAGAGAATTTTTAACAGGTTTTATAAGATTGTGGCCACCATTCTTATTCTTTTTTATAATAATGAAAAAATATTCTCTTTTTCATTTCATTTTATTTAGGGATGTCAAATTTAGTCCGATCTGACTTAATTTTAGGTCAGGTCAATCATGGTCAGTCCGATCAGGCCATTGACTGAAGTCAACCGCTACGTAAAAAATGACATCATTTTTTATGTTTGTCTTTAAAAAACATATATGGTGGGTCGATCATCCTGTGGTCAGCTCGGGCCACGAGCCACTCTAGCCTCCAAGCCTAGCCAATTGACATTCTTATTTTTTTCTAAACCTTTACACTCTACGTATAATTTTAGGAATTTATATTATCTTTTTATCTTGTAATTACTGTGATTGAACTCAATTAAAGGTAGTTATTAATTATAAAAAATTTAAATACATTCTCATCAATTTTGTTTACAAGTTAATCTTAATATTAAAGTTAATTCATAAATAAGCTTTTATTTAGATGGAAAATAGTTCATGATTTTATTTAGATGAAAAAACACAACATATCTCAGTACACAAGATTCCTATTTTGCGAGAGTCGGAAGAGGATCATTAATATACGCAATTTTTGTTTCTTTTTTTGTTTACAAAGAGATTGTTTATATGAGTCAAATATTATTCGCTCTTTTTATTTAGATGAAAATAATCATAATTAATTAATTTCGAATTGATAAGACTTTTGCTGCTTTGCTAAGCAATTCCAATCTATTGCCTCCAAATTTACGCACAAAAGATGCTTCCTTTTGGTATAGGTCTCTTCTAGCAAGAATTTCATATTCAATACAAAAACATTTCATTCTTGGTTATCACGAAAAGTGCATGAGTTCCAGGAAACTTGGACGTTGTCACATGAAGGCAATGAAGATGCTGAGGTTCAGAACATTTTACTATAGCATCCAATATGATCTTGTGATTGGGAATGAAAATGAATCTGATCAGATCGATCTTGTCAATGTTCTAAATCTAGTTTAAAAGTCGATTAAATTCAATAAGAAGAACAAAAATTACTCATAGAATTTCAATAGCACGCAAAGTTACATTAAATCAATTATTTACTAAATTCTCTTAATGTTAAATAATTTATTTAAAATATATAATTGATAAATTATTGTATTAAAAATTGGAGTTATTTATTTAACATTAAATATAAATTTGATTAAATTAATGCTTATAAATTAGTATACATTCACTTTTGATAAATTATGTTTTAAATTATTAACATTAAAATAGAGCTCTTGAAATTGAAAGTGATTACCGTAATTTAGCTATAAAATGTTATCGAATTATTAAAGATTAAAAAATTTAATTGATCGTTCAATTATGAAAATTTTAAATTTAATAATTTTTATTTTAATATTTTTAATCATATTTAAAAAATTTTAATTTTTATTATCGTAAAATTAAATCTTTTATTTTACGGAATAAATTTTGTTACATTTTTTAAATATTGCAAATTATTAGTAGACGACCATACAACAAAAGCACGACCTGCACGTTTGGTGTTCTTCCCGACCTTAAGGAACTAAATTCATATCAAATCAAAGATTACATAAGGTGATCTCAGTCTATGAACCTTAATATAAACTAAACCTGGTCTTAGTTTAAGTTTCAGTTTTGTCGTCATCATCGTTCAAACTAGAAATCTTTAAGCAATTTCCTGACCTGTTCAAGAGTCACAAACAGCACAATCGTATACGGCCCTTGTCTTGAAATCGTCGGAATAAACCCTTTGTAAAGAGCCATTGGACCTTCAGCTCTCACCGTCTTCACAGCACAATCCAATGCCCCACTATACGGCGCCGCCGCGCCTGCATCCACCTTCATGTTCATGACCCTTGTCTTGATCACGTCTACCGGGTTCGATGCAACTGCTGTAACAATCCCGGCCGCGAAGCTCGCCGTCACGTGGGTGCCAAACCCATCACGCATCAATTTGTTTCCCAATATCATTTCTTTCAAGTGATCGTATGATGCGAGCTGTGACGCCGTGACAAGCATGGCTCGGTTTATTGTAAGCGACGAGCCTCTCCATAAACTTGTTACACCTTCTTCCTTCGTCATTTGTTTGATGGCGTCGACTACGCTCTTGTAGTTCCGGCGTTGTGCCAGAGGGAGGCGGCCGTCGGCCTGCATGCGAACCATCGCTACGTCTGCTGGGTTCCCGGCGGCGGCCCCGATGCCACCAGCGATGAGTCCTGCTGCAATCTTGCTCGATAAAGGCATGACCTTTGTGTTCGGGTTCGTCCATTTTTGTTTCATCATGTCGTAGAGGCCCATACGTGTGGTGGAGTAAAGGGTCTGCCGGAGTACGGTGGCGGACAAGCCGGAGAAAAGGGCAGCAACGCCTTCTTGTTGGACTATACGGACTCCGACGGTCGTGAAACCTACACGTTGTACTGTGGTAGAGTGTCCCGGCGATGTTTGAGGCACGTGGACTTTGGTTGTGGCGGTGGTGGTGTGGATAGAAGGCGCCGGACGTAAGTTTTCGACAGAAGGTGAAGGTTTGGTCGTCGCTGGAGTTTCTCCTTGAAGTTGCATGCGAACCTTGATGAGGTCAAGAGGATGTGTGGAGCAACCAGCAACAATGGAAGCTATGCCTCCTTCAACAAAGCCTTTCAAACCCATATCTCAATAAATAAATTATTTTCTTAAGCAAAATTTTAAAATGCAAATAATACTCAATTACAATTTAGAATATTCGGATTAATTTAAAATCTCAAATAAAATAAAACTAAAATTAAAATTAAAAACTTCCTTTTTAATCTTTGAAGGAAAACAAATGTAAGAATCACTGAAATGATGAAAGAATGGTGGTTTGGACTTTAGACAAAGGTGTGGAGATGAGATTTTATAGTATTACCTTTGGAGTTTCTCTCAAAACTTGGCCATTACATCTAAATCTATTTCTAATCCTCCCTTTTTTTTGTAATTCCTTACAATATGATTTGATTTTCATTTCATATAATGAATTTTATTTTAATAATGAAATTAACTATTTTTTTGTGTGGAAATTAGTCTAATTATTGTTTAGAGTAAAATGAAACTAAATTAGAAATAAAAAGCATGTACACTATTCATTATGAAATTTGCTATCTTTAGGTTATAGCATAATGAAGAAAAGTATCATTTCTATATAACTTAAAAATATCATTTCTTTGCTATAAATGTTATAAGATAGATACACATTTTTCGAAAATAATCATATCAATCAAAATTAGGGTTTGATTAGCCCAGCCTAGCTTAACCGGGTTCGTGTTTATCAAGCTTGAACTTTTTTTTAAATTTCGGTTTCAATCAAAGTTTATATTAACTCAAAATCCAAATTAAAAAAAATGTCATTTTTTATTTTTTAAATTAAAAACATATTTAATTAGACTCTGTTGAAAGTTTAGGGCTACATTGAGCTTCGAGATGAACCTATAAAATTTTTAGGTCTAAGCCAACTCAGTATATGACCACCTCTGGTCAAAGTCTATAAAGATTTATTCTTTGTAATTTTACCATTCATTTTGAAAAATACATTAATTGAATGTAACAGGTCATGTTATAGAAAATATGAGATCTAAACAGCTTTATGATTTGTGCCGAACCCTAAATTAGCTAGTTAATTTGGCTGTCCTTTTTCTTTTTCCTTGTTTGATAGTAAAATTATGCATAATATTACTTATTTTGATTCATTATAATCTACTGTGGATAATTGTGTCTAGTGAATTGTTTATCTCGTGAGATTTTTGTCGCATGACCTTGTACAAAGTTGTAATTCTTACCTTGCAAACTAGATTTCATTGATGTTTCGAAACAGTCTAAGAAGCTATATTACATAATATTTCCCAACTTTGATGCTTATATCTTGGACTATATATCACCCTAGATGCATTTAGTCATCTGCTTGCCATCTTAAGATCAAGTTTTCCAACACCTAGTGATTTGGATGAGAAGTGACTTGCATCTATGATCTTCCTTTTTAACACATTGCTTCACTTTTATGTTGCAAAAGAGAGGATTTTACAAGGCATGTAGGGTTTAGGGTTGGGGAATTGGGTCCGGCCAAAGTCAAATTGGACTTAGGAGGCCGGTCCGACCTGTCAAGAACCAGTTGGACAAAACGACATTGTTTTGACCTCAAGCTACATTTTTAAGGACACAGACCCAACCTAGGCCTACCCTATTGACATCTCTAGTTGTCCTCCGTGGGACCAAAGGACATTAAAATTTAGTGTCATTATAAATGGTTAACCATCCATCATGAACTAAAATTTTAGAAGCATGAGAGACAAAGAACCCTCATGTTCCACAGGCTGTAATAAAGAAAAAAAATGAACAAGCACTCTAACTGCAGAACTTTTAACATCATTTGACAAGGTAAGTATTTGTTTGTCAACCTAAATTGGGAAGATAACTAAACTCATTTAATTCATTATGAATGAGTGTGCTTAAAATGAAAAGAACAAGTGGCAGAAAAGAACAAGCAAAAACATCCTCTTCTTACCAGTTTCAAGTCCTAGTATAGACCTAGATTTAGCTGTAAGAAGAAATAAAAGAGCAAAAACAAAGAGATCTGCAATGTTTCATATGAAAGACCGATCAGTGCTAGCTTGGTCTAAAGAATTAAAACTCCTTGTCTTGCCATGTCCAGTTCTATCTAATGCGATTAGTGGCAAGTACCTTTCTTCGAAACATGAGTACTGCATATGTATACATCCCAGTTACAGCCACCACAAACACTCCAACGTAGACACAAACAGTAGTAGCACAAACATACAAGTACCTGAAATCAATGCACATTATCGACTGTTAATCTCCAACGACCTCTCAGCATAGATGCATGTATAAATTTCTTTCTGATGCTTTATAGAAGGCGAATATAATGTGTTTACACGTACTGTGAGCTACTAGCAGTAAAGTGCAACTTTGGTAAGACTTACTTTGGCGAGAAGACACTCCAGATGAACAAATGGTTCCTCATTAACAACAAAACAATGGTGTATGCAGTCAAGAGAACTGAATTCAAGCCAAGTGGAATCAGACAGGGAAAACCAAGCATCAGCTTGAGAAGATTCCCAAACTCTACATTTTTGGGAGAAGCAAGATAGCTGTCGTCCTTCAAGGAGATGTAAATCACCAGGCTAAGAAGAACTAACGTGGGGGAAGCATAGGTAATAAGGAACATCAGAATGCCAGAAAGCAAGGATGAGTAACTCGAAAGGCCCTGGAAATAAGTAAAATCATTAGGAGAAAAGGAAGGGAATGGTATAGGATCAAATTACAATCTAAATGATATATCCAAGGGGAGAACAAAATGCACACACAAAATCAGAAGTACGTACAATAAATGCCCCGGCAACATCAATAGTCGCAAGAGTATTGCTGTTCCCAAGGGCAAAATGGCCTGCCATTCCTGTGTAGTACAACAAAGCAACCTAAGACAGAAAAATAAGCTCCCAATATCAGTAACTGAGATGCAGTTAGCTCTACAG
The DNA here is from genome assembly GCA_024520975.1 of Erythroxylum areolatum. Lineage (NCBI taxonomy): Eukaryota > Viridiplantae > Streptophyta > Magnoliopsida > Malpighiales > Erythroxylaceae > Erythroxylum > Erythroxylum areolatum. The sequence continues at coordinate 64,811,209 of JANIJH010000223.1, read as the reverse complement.
TCATCAAAACTGAAAATTTGCAACATGAAGGTCGGTCATAAGTCGATCCGCGAGTGAACATAAATCCAACATGCTTTCAAATCACTGCTATTAGGACAAGGCAATTCTTCATCAGCCATTCCAGTTAATTATTTCAAACATTTGCATGAAATATCTCACATGCTTGGACAGAAAGCAATTCAAAATAAAGGTTAAACAATGTTTTGATAATTTTGGAAAGCTCATTCTTTGTTTAAAAAATACAATATTAAAGGAATAAACTTAACTTATTTCTCTTCATTGTCAAATATGGCAAAAAGTTGACTATGTAACACCTATAGAAGAAATTGATACTCAATCTATCTCACAGGAAATATCAGGGATGACAGAGATCTTAACTTCAAATGTTACACTCAAATAGCCAACAAAGGTAACAATGGGACAGGAAAAGTTAAAAAAAAAAACATGTAATGAAGTATATTGAGAATCTGCTAGAAAAAGAAAAAGAGAGTCAAATATGTATTTTATGTTTTTCTAGCAATCAATTCCTTGCACAGCAGGAAGCCCCAGCTCCCACATTTAAACTAAATGACAAGATAAAATTACATTGTCAAAACAATCTAATAAAGTGGGTAAACTAACATGTAATAAATCTTCACTTGCAGAATTGGATTTTGCATCAGTTGAAATTGTAAGCCAATGCGGCATGTATCATTATACCACCATTTGCAAATGCAATTGGACTTCTCGGCTGCTTAATGGGAAATTAAGCAGTCCTGGAATCCATATCTAGGTGTCAAATTGGAAGTTTCAACTGCTGATTTTGAATGGTGGACTAGGCTATATACTATCATTCAGTCAAAAATAATGAATCTTGCATGCAAGCATATGGACATGATAAACGATCTAACCTCAACCCATTCCTTATGCCGTGGCCGACTATGATAACTGTAGACCATTGTTGATAAGATTTGTGTGAGAAGCAAAGAGATAGGCATTGCATTGATCGGTTGTTGGAGTAAGAGCTGCAAGAGACACCAAGATAGTATATATGCCAGGCCCATCATATATAAAGAATCTCTAAATTCCACCAAACAGGACTTATATTCAGTGTCAACAGAAACTAAAGTTGACAAGTTACTCTGTTGTGCTGAACATGAAGAGACTGAAACAGGCATAAGCCAAGGCAAGCCAACGGAAGTTCCGATGGTAGAAATGCCTAAGAATGCAAAGATTGCCTGTAACAGTGTAGTAGCACCATGACTGGATAACCAAAGCTCATTACTTCCACGCACAATAATATGCCATAGGACCAATAATCCTGGTATCAAGATAAAAACTCCCACTACTTGACAAAATTTTCTTCTGGATTTTAGTTGAGAAAGCGCAAATAAGCCTAAGCTGATCACAAAAAGGCCTGAAACAAGCACGATTGATCTAAGAAAGTGACTCCCGGCCCGTTCAAGCCATTTTGATATATCGGGAAGATGGGCCCAGTTTACACCACCTTGATGCCAGCCTCTCAAAATCCGTCCAGAAATAAGAAGGAAAAATATAGAGCAGAACTGGTAAGTGTTTACACCATTTGGTCCTCTTAATATTTCAAGAAAGTTTACTGCACTTTCCGCTGGAAGAGACTGTATTACTTTTCTGAGTAACAACAGGTATGACGTTGATATCATGAAATGCCAAATATATTGCTCTTCCTCTACCATAGAACTGGAACCCATACTCATAACAAAAATCAGAATTATACCCAAAACAAAAATCTCGTTTATGCACCAACCATGCATCCAATTACTCAGATTAGAAGATTGTTGCTTCTCCCCAGAGTACACAGTTCTTGCCATCCAAATTATGAGGCTCGTCAATATCAAGCATGAAATGGTCATTGCCGCAACACCAAAAGTAAGCACTCCGACAGGTTTCTGCAAACAATTTCAGAAATATGATAACAAAAAACACATGTTGATTATTGTTATGCCATGTTTAGAACCATCAGAAAACATAAGAAGGACAGAAGTTATGTTGTTTTCTGCACACGACACACATGTTTCAAGATGGAAAAGAATTTACATACATCAGTAACTCTACGTGATAGCCATTCGCTTGAAGTTTTTAGGAACTCATAATATGCTGCAACAGTGGCAGTAACATGTTCCCTACAGTAAGACCAAGAAAGATAACTCAAAATTATGCATAATACCATTGATGTCACTATACAGACTAGTTAAGCATGAAGGAATGTGGCAATGCAGTTTAATATTTTGACAAATTACAACTGCACTCACCCAAAGGTTTCATTAGATAACCAGGAATGATAAAGATCTGAAGCATTCAGATATAAGCAACAAAGAACTTCTTCTATGTGACCGCTACAATTTCCAGTAATCTTCTGACCATTAGCACGGGCAACATGTACAAAATTTCTACATGATAAATCTGGTAATTGGGCTTTTACTAATCTAAGCAACTGCCAGGAATTCAACTCCAATGCTCTGAGCTTTTTATCATCTGATTTGATCAAGAACAAGGAAAAGAAGCGTATAAATTTCGCATTATACAAGCATGAGAGGCACCTAAATGTTACAGCTGCTTTCTTTCTCTTCACATTAACTTATTTTAAGCTGACATTTGGAAGGTCCAACTACTCAAATGCCAAAGATACACAACAAAAATGGGCACAGCTGACCTGGCAAAGAATCAAATGGTGCTGAAATGAGGAAACCAACATTGTTTTTTGGAATTGGTACACCAGAAAGAACAGCCAATGTTGGAGTAATGTCAACCTGATCCATTTAACTTGTCAGCTCAGCAATAAAACTTAGTTGTTCAACACAGGATTAATTGGTATAAAGGTAAAAATTGAAAGAGCTGAGGGATTATTTTAAATTCTAGTGCAATTTGTTTTGGTGGCATTGAAGATTACCATAACATTTATTTATCAATAAACTGGTGACAACTAGTTCACTAATCATCTAGAAAAAGAAAACCCAATTTGAGACATGAGAAAAACCACTGAAGGAACTTGTCAAAATGTAGCATAATTTGCTCACCTGGCTAACAGACTGTACAGTTGCTGATGCATAATCATCGATGATCCTATTCAGGCCAATAAAAAGAACTAAGGAGTCAGTTTCTTCATATGAAGAACCACCGTGGTTGCCATTTTCGGTCATGCCATGATCGCTTACTACCACCTATATAAACAAAAACAGATGCACATATGTTGAAACAATCATAAGAAAGGGCAAAACCTAGCAATGGCACCACCTCATAGTTCCATAATTTTCTCCACTTAGAAACACTATCAATTAGTCATTCAGAGGTATGACCACTTTGTAAATAACTCTGCATATTTTTCTTTTTTAATGCCTTCTTAATCAATTTTCATGAATATTTTGGAAAATTAGATGCTCAAAAATGTGCTATTAATCCCATCTGCTCAAGTATCCTGACTAATGATGGAAGCTGTAAATATTTCGCAGCAAGAATAAAAAATTCTGAGGAGACAGCACAAGCTGAATGCTAGTCCCAACACTCGGATCAGAGAATCTTCCTGATGATCTATGAAATCCATCCACTATTTGACTTCGGATGTTTTGAATAGAGAGGTTTATTATTAACAATAGTATTGACATTGGAAAAGAATATGAATTGAGGAAGAACTAACCAAAAGTGTTTTCCTTGCATCATTAACTTGATTCAGGATAGTCCTCAAATGAATCATCTTCACCACTTCATCCATCTCAAAAAGTTTTGGGATCATCAAGACACTGAAGAAGTTGAACACTGATCCAAGTGAAGCTCACAAAATAACAACCAAAATTTCATAGTTAAAGAAGTATTGGTGGAACTAGATGAGATAGTACCTGTTGCGGCCACCAATATGCCCAACGTGATCCACACCCAGATAATGAAGAATCTAGAAGTATAGCCATTGAAGAATAAAACAAGAAGAAAATATGAATCATCCATCCATCCAAGAAAATGATTAGCGCTCAACCAAAAATTAAAAACTCATCTATATGGACCCATATAAGAAACATTTTAGGGTCTTTTGGTGTCAAAACAGATTTGCTGTTATCAGAGTGACCAGCAAAACACCACATATTTCAACATATATTGTGCAGGAATATTCTACATAAGAATACAAGGAATAAAATGAGAGATGACAACGGGCTTGAAAAACACCAATAGGTTAGAGAGTTAATACAAAAACAATTTAACAGGCTACAAAATACCACTTGAAATAAAATTACGGAGCAATATTGATGTTATTGAGAATCAACCAAGTAAACACATTTTTGTACACATTTTTCATCACCTTTATCGATTCATTGTTGTATGAAATGTTATATATTATGTGGTTAAGTTCTTTACCATTTAGGCTTGACCCACAAATTATGGTGGCTCCCATTATGTTGTAATCAATACCAAAAATAGCCACCTGAAACACAAAAAAGTCGTAGATAAAAATCTGTTTTCATTTTAGAGGAGGATCTCATATAGAAATCCAGGATTTTTCTATCCCACCCATCCACTAAGGAAAAATCTCTCTTCTATTTAAAGAAACATGTGAAAATAACGCATATAAACATATGGTCTAGACTTAATACTATGAAGAGTGGATCTTTGCTCAATCACAACTCTGATTGAACTCATGTCACTTTACAAGTAACATTTTACTCCATCTTCAAATGCAATCTTAGTCAAATTTACATCATTCTGTGTAAGAGACAACAAGAAAATATTGCATCCATAACCTCAACCCTCAGCAACTACTACTCAGAATGTTCAAGAATGTGTGAATTACAAAACACTAGACATGATAAAATAATTGAAATTTTATTTGATCAGATTTGGATAAAATTATTGATCAACAAAAACATCTGCAGTAATTCCTATGAATGAGGTCACATAGAATAGAATAAAAATGGAAATAGAAACATAAATCAAATCCTAAAACTAGAGATGAACAATTAAAGAAAACCAAGCCATGACCCTCTAACATCAAAGAAAACAAAGTAATATAGTATTTACAACAGTCAAACTAAATAACCATTGAAAAGAACAAAATGCCTTACCAGAAGATTCCAGTCATCCATGCTGAGTTCATCTTTCAGATGACGAGAAACATTCTGATCTACTTGTATAGTATCTTTAACCTGTACCAAGAAAAATATTCGTGAATTGATAGAAATAATTTGCTCCTGATCACCTTTGCCAGAATAATTAAGAAGCCCAGAACCTATGGCAAATTTTAGAATAGAGGTGTAATTTCAAGTCATAAGCAAAGAAAAGAATAAATTTTATTATCACATACGAATAACAGTGGAAGATTCTCCTCCTTACACTATTTTTCTATAATCAAGAATGTTATGAGAATGTATAAGACATTAGAAAATGATAACATAATCTCCACTTATCAAGCACAAAAGTAAGAAATAAAGCAATAAACCTACAAAAAAGCTGCTAACTCCATCATGTCTCATGAATAATTCGGGAAACAACTTAAGCCATGTTTCATCTCCAAGCATCACCATTTTCCAACCAATTCTAAAAAGTTGACCTGCAATAAAAGTTTCAAACAAGTGATATCTCTCAAAAAGATATATAAAAGGGATAGCAGCAAATTTTAACTCTTCCCATTTGCCATGATTGAACATATGAAACTTATTTTCTTGTTAATTCGGTCCTAATATTGTAGAAAAAGAAAGGAACAGTGAATTTATTCATGTGTGCGTCAACAGATATAAGACCAGAAAATGGTTGAGTCCTCTTAGTTATCATACTTTTATACCATACTACCCTCTTACTTCTAATAAAAGTCTTCATACCCTAAATCAATGAGACTAAAATCCGGAGACACAAAGTTATTGATGAGATCTTTTACATTTAAGACAAATGACTATATTGTTATTGTTATATCCTTGAAAGTAAAGTTTTTCAATAAGAAACAACGGAGTTAAAGCATTAAAATACGGACAAATAACAAGTTGAAGGGCAAAATGATCTATTTCAACTAACCAAGAAGATTATCATCTAGTAGAGCGTGAGTATTAAAGTTGAAGGCCACATCTAAGAATCCTCCAATTGCACCAGAGACCATAGCCTGCAATTGTAATACAATAATCTCAATTAAGAAGTACGTCTTGATGGAATTATGCCTTCCTGCACATAAAAGCAGTTACAATTACCTTTAAACGAGGCATTGTGACGGTTGGAGGTGCAGCCTTTGCGTGGTAGCCAACTGCCAATCCATTAGATAGTAAAGATTGTAGATAAGGCATGGCTTCCTTCAAATCACTGCGTGGAGGTTTACCACCCTTTCCTAGAACAAATTGTGCTGGAAGACCATCAATGACCTGAACTGCATATGAGTCCATCCAATGAAATAATAGACATCAATTGTTAAAATCACTCACTTCATCACAAGGTTTATTTGCATACCATCAATATGATCCTGTCAAACAGTGGGGGGATCCCAGAGAGCTCCTGTAAATGATAGATCTGCCTGTCAGTGGACAGTTCAAAGACAAGGAACAAGAAGAAGAAGATGCAAACCTAGAAGTTCAGCAACTATTCCAGATTTCTAATACATACTTTACATACCACATGGGCTAGAAAACTTCAGTATCATAAAAGGAATGTGCACTCGCTTATTCAAAAGAATTCTTATAAAAGGACCTTCATCTTAAAGCATAGCAGAATAGAAATTATCAACCAACAAAGAGAAAACTCTTGTTAAAGAGGTATTAGTGTTTGAAAAACCCTAGATTCGACCGAACATGCCAATGAAATATTTCATTTCAGTTGTCTGCAGCGTCCCGTAGTCAACTTACTCGCCATTAATCGCCAACACTAGGAAATGGGGAAAAAAAGTACAATATCTGCTCGATTTCACATTGCACGCATCAAATTCTAGCATGATTAAAGCCACAATCTTTCATGTCTGAACCAAACTTGGACATAGCAAAATTACGCAAAGCAAAATAATAAGACAATCACATGAAACAACAATATAGCCTTCAAACATGAATTGAAGTTCCAACCTAACTTTCTCCCACAACATTCATTAACATGTTTGAGAAAGAAAAAAAAAACAGCTTTCTTGGACTACCCAGAACACAAATCCAATAAAGGGAATACAAATCACGAGACCATAAAGAATGAAACCTGATAAAGGGACCTGAGCTGCTGAGGAGGAAGATCGTCAGTTGGACGCTCATGGGAACCCGGTGGAAAGAAAGACTCCGGACCACTGCCATTAACGAATCAATCCAAGTTAAAAGAAGCAAGAAGAGAACATAAGACAATTAGCAAAAAACAACCAGGAAAATGAAACCTTGCACCGGAGAGAGCTGGTTTAACAGGAAAGAAACCGAAGACGAAGACTGAGAGACCAATGGACTGGATGAGAATGGCAGTCAACGTAAGAAGTGTTAACTTAGTACACGTTAGTTCGGTCATTCTCTGGAAGATCAAACACCACTTTCTGTTCCTTCTCTTTGTGATCTGGAACAACCGAACAAGAACCAACAGCTTCTGTTTGGTTGGACTCAGCACCTGCCAAAAGACTGGAGTTTTGAAACAGAACAAAATAGTAACTTAAAAATACTTTAGCAAATGAGAAATTGATGTTTGGGTGAAAGATGCTTATTTACATTATTTACGGAATTGCATTTACATTTTAGGCTCAATTTATAACAATAAAAAAATATTTTTATTTTAATAATTAAAAATAATATATTTTTTAAAATAATATCCCAGAGAGAATTTATTTAAGAATAGAGTTTAGGTGACAAAAGATTTGATAAATTTGGGAATTTTCAAACATGTTTATTTTAAATAAATTAGACCTTTTGATTTATAAGCAATGTTACGAATACCATACTAGACTTGATATAGATTGAGTTTTGGTATGGTATTGTATCGATATCGATTAATTTCGGGTACCGTTTCGAGTAATTTTTTAAATTTATGAAATAATATTTAAATTTTTTTTTCAAAATTATAAAATAGTCTATTGTCATATTGTACAGTTTATTATATATTTTTAACCATGTCTCTAAAAATCATAACAATAAATAATAATCATAATTTTAATTTAATTTATAAAATTAATTGAATAATTATTAATAAATATAATTAAATTTAAAATATCTTTTTCAAATATATATATCAAATAAATTTTGATTTAATAATTAAAATATATAAAATAAATATTAGTTTATAAATAATAATTTTTAAATTATTTATGTTTTTAAAATAAAATATTTTATTAATACTTTATTAATAAATATTATATAAAATATTTAAATATTTAAATAAAAATAATTTATTTTTAAATTTTATTTAATTTATAATTATTATTAGTAATAAAAATATTTTTTATATTAAAAAATTAAAAATTCACAATAATTATAAAAACTTAAGTAAATAAAATAATTAATTAAAAAATTTTTGATAAAAAAGGGAAGGAAAGGAGGGAGGGAGATTTTAAAAATTTTAAAAAGTTTTACAAATAAATCCTCCTATTTTTTAAAATTTTCAGTACTGGTCAATACCGACCAATACTATCCGAATTTGGCCAATACCAACCCTCCACTTCGTACTAATTTTAGTCCAATTCAATTCGTTCCCGTATCCTAATCCTTGTTTCGAAGTCCAAGTTTTTTATCGTACACTTGCATTCAAATATGTGAATTTTTTTTTTAAATCTTACATAAATATCCTTTTTGTTTTATTTTTCGTTTTAAATTCTCATAGCCTCATGGATTTGCACTTTGTTAAATTGAATTGAGTCAAGATTTGAGTGCCCCTCTGGCTCTCACTCTAATTGTAAGAAGGAAGCGTTTTCAGCTGCGAGCTGTTATTTCCATGTTACCAAGAAAATGGCAAGAGCCCTTTGGAAATTAGCAATCTGTGGAAATTTTATACACTTCAAAAGAAACAAAACCAACTCCAGGTATCAAAACAAGAAATCTTCTGTCAGTTTTTTTCCTTGCAGTTTCAGTCGGTGTCACTCGCTGCTATGTTCCGACATCAGAAAGATTACTGTATATAACACAAGATTTCTCCACGGATTCTTGCTAGACAAGCTTCTCGGTCTGTCATTATACAACCATATTTAAGGCTCCAAGTTTCGTCTACGTCGAATCCAATCATGAGCAGTATTATCAACTTCAGATACAAATACAGAACAGGAACAGAACAGCTCAAGATATTATCAGTAAAATAATAACCGGTTTCTTCCTAACTGAATAAGTCATTGTTCAATGACTTGCACATACAGCAGGTTACAGAAAATTGCCAGCCAGAGCAAGTTTTTAAACTTTGTGAATAATTTACCTTGGAGCTGCAGGTTAAGAGTCGAATGTAGATTTCCGATACAAATACAAATTCGTTTCAGGCTACAAAACCTTGCTGCACACCACCTCCCCACCCGAAAGAATATTATGAACACATGTCAATATTACAAAAGCAAATGAAGCTTACTTGGAGACTTTGGACTTCATGACTTAAACATCTTTCAGTACTCCACCCTTTTCAAGCTCACCAATTAGATCCCTCAGTGAAGGAACCTTCATTGCCAGAGTTCTGTACAGTCTAGAATATCGACGTTGAGTACCGTCTGCTGTCCTTGCTAGGGCAAGTAAACTTAGAGCCTCGGGAAGTTGTGATAACGTATTTTTCATTTCCTCCAAGGTCTTATTTTCCAAAACAGAGGGTCTTGGGACAACTCTTATAATTTCACCACCTTTAGGCTCCTGAACCCGTGCATCTGCCTTAATGACAAGTTCAGAATTTGAGTTTGCTCCACACTTAATGATAAATGGGCTTGTTGAGCCGGTATTAAACTGCAAAACATTCCACTGTGCCACATCAGTTTCTGTAGACAACCCCAAATCTGCAATTGATCTCTGCATCTGTGCTGGGTTGTCATCTTCTTCAGGAATCGCCTGTAGCATCAACAGAGTGAAGCATTAAGTCTAAACAAGGTACCTGAATTGCAATCAAGTTTAAAATGGGGCTGAAATTTCTCATTTTTTCAGTTGCAGGGAAGATGCCAGAATAGCGTTTTCATGCAGAGGACTTATACAAGTACTTCAAATTAGTTTTTCATTCTGCTTCAAACAAATAAACTAGACCTTTTTTCTAAATTTCCCAGTAAAAGGCTGCTCCAAACAATAAGAATGTCAATTGAATTTTCACTTTATTCACTTTTGTCTAACAATTATGCTTACTTAAAAACTCAATAATCAGAGGAAAGAAGGTTCTGGACACAAAACTGAGAACGTTCCTTAAAGTTCCAATTTTAAAATTCAAGAGGAAAACCAGAAAAATGGAGGATTCATAGGTTTAAGGGTAAAAGTTGTGTTTCCATAGGAGACGGGACTGGAGTCATAGATAGGAGATTAATATTTCTCGTCTTCAAAGGAAAAAAGTAATTGGTAGCCCCAGTGCATAAAGTGAAGGGTGCCCATAGTATATAAGGTCGCAAGAAGTGGATGCATATTTACCAGGTATTTTGATCGATTTGGAGTATATACAGAAATTTTTTAAAAAGTGCAAATTCCTCCCTCATGGTAATTATCATTTGTAAATTTGTTCATAGCCTTATTAGCAGAGGTTTTCTACTTGCAGGGCCTTAGTATTAGCCATAGTGCTTGATCCCTAGCACACATGAGTTACCAATTCCAGTATTCCTGTCATCTTAATTTCACAGGTTAAAGTGAATGAGCTCAGAGGCACACATTAGTTTAGAGTTTTTCACACAAGGCTTGGGTTTACAATAGTTTAGAGTTTTTCACACAGAGCTTGATTTTAAGGGTTACGTTAGCCCTACACGGATCTACAGAAACCAAAAAAATTATTAAGAGGAATGAAGCTCATTGCATGGTTGCCATATTATGCATATTTCTTCACAAGCCAAAGGTAAGTTCAGTTTGGGGATGAAAACATCTATGTGACAGAAAAAGCAATTGAAAAGAAAGTAATCATGACATAAGGACTTATTTACCTCAACCACCCGACGAGCATCAGCAATTTGCCTCTGAGCACATGGATGATCAATCTCAAGAAGGGAAGGCATCCGCTCTTGTAGTTCATCTAGAGAGGCAAGCATTGCTTTCTTCTTAGATTTACCCAGGATTTTTGCAGAAGATTGTCTCAATATATCCTGCAGAAAGCACCAGATATATCACTGCATAATGGCTTTCCTTTAATTCACCATTATAAGATCAGTTTCATTGAGAAGTATAAACCTTGACTTGCTTCAATATGCCATCAAGGGAAATTAAAGATGCTAATCGCGCATCTTCCACCGCAGTTGCTGGAGTTTGAATGGGTGAGGTGTCATTTTCCAATGTAAATAAAGCTACATCACTTCTCATTTGTTGCAAAATCTAACAGCATAAAATAGTTGCATCAAGATACACCAAACCATTAACTTAAACATGATTATTACAGTAGGAATGCACTTAGCGAAGTGAAGAGGAATCATAATAGCGAAGTGAAGAGAAATCAGTAGGAATTAAACAGATGATGAAAAAAAGTACAAAGAGGATTCAATAACCATACAGCCAGAATCCAATCTTTAGATGCATAATTAGTTTAAATGTTAGATGTTACTTTGAATTGCATGAAGAAACTACTTAGAATGTGATGCTCATAACTACAATCATTATCCCATGAAAATTTTAAACTGAGACACTACTGCACATGTTTCTAGTTCAAAAGTTTAGTATCCCTCAAAATGATATCTAGAAGAGTGAAATTACTACTGGTATCATTTGAAAGTAAAGGTCAAAGAAAGAAAAAGAAAAGGAACAAGATCTTACATGGAATAGTCTATATGCACTAATACGAAAACCATGAGGGTACTACATGTATTAATGATACAATTTAGTCCATCTAATTATGACAGTATGGTAATGCGATATTTCATAATAAAGTAATGCAATGTCCTTAACAATACCTAAACTATTCCATTACCGGATACATAAAACATTATTATATGGAATAAATAAGTCTTTAATATCTTTAATAAAGACATCACAAAATTTATGTACAACTCCCACACTCAAGTTTCATTCAATGAAAACAATTAATAGCACGGAACAACGAACACTTCATTTTAAGCAAACAACTATAGGACAAAAGACTCCCATCGACCATATTCATCAGCATTCAACAGTTTAAAACTCTCATCAGGGAAATCAAATAACTTTGATACTATCTATGCATTCTCATCCTGAATAATGATGCAGACAGACTAAACAATAAGAGCAGTTTAATCAAAATATGAAACACAAATAACTATTGATAGTGGATAATAAAAAATCAGAAACCTTGTATTGGTGCAAAAGGCTAGTTCTTATATAATTAAATAAGGAGTCTAAAACTTTCCAAAAAAGGAGCATCTATAAGAAACCAAAGGTCAGAGATAAAGTCCGTTTGTTATGTAAATCACCTTTCGTCTTTTATGATCAACAGACTCGAGAGCTGAGCGCAGTTTTGCAACCTGTGTTGCATCTCCTGCTTCCTCTGTGGCTAATGTTCCAGCAATATCCTGATTAATAAGTGAAGAATTAAAACAAGAGAAAAGAGAAAACCAATCATGCCACAATCTCAAAATCCATTCACAGAACTGAAGAAGTGGAGAATTGCAAGACTTTCAGGAGGAAGGAGCGGCAATAAAGCATGGATCTGGTATGTCAATTTCAGCTAAGGATGGAATAACCACTGAATGACAACATTCTAACTGAGAAGGCAAATATCAACCACAAAATTGCACCAGCAGAATGCCAATCAAATGGGACCCACCAACAAATACTGTATTAAATATGAAAAATAAGAAAAAAATAAGCGAAAGGAAGAGGTATACACAATGACCAATGAAGTTCAATGTGAAACAAACATAAGCCAAGAACATATTGACACAACTTCAATGTGTTTCTCACAGTTACCTATCATCAAGTCCTGAGCAATGAAGTGACATACCTTTAAGTGTTGCAACTGAGAGGTGTAGACCCGCTTTCCATACTCAGATAACAGCTGGCCGAGAGCATCTGTGCTAGGTGGCATTGCAGCACCAAGCCCAGCCATCCAACCATCCATAATTGCAGTTGAAAGTAGTTCCAATTGACCAGTGGCCCCAGCAGATGCGTCATTTCCAGTAACTGAAAGGAATTCGAAGTTCTCTGCGAGCCAGGACCTAATTTGCCTCTGCAGCTCACCAGCTGGAGTATGAACAAAGAGAGCAGCAAGCGCCTTGTTTCCGATGGAAAAACTTTTTGCCTCCTCTTGTATTTCCCTCAGTTTTCCACCACTAACTTGCTGCCTCCATGAGTCCTGAATGTATCATGGTAATAGATTTTGAAGCATCCATTTGCATCATATAAATATACCTTAGAGCCATGAACAGAACATGACAGGATTTTGAGACCATATATGAGCATATGTAGCACCATCATGGTAATCAGAATACAGTTCACAAGGAGTATGAAGGAAATCAAATTGTTTTCTTCCATTCAAACAAATAAAATATCAGAACAAACCCTAGATTTTCTTTCTTCTTCACAAGTATTAGCTAGGCTTACATGATGATGTCTGTACATGCACAATTACAGGATTCCTTCTGGTTCTTACGTTTTGTACATATGGGTCAGGGATGTATCCTGTCTGTTTAAAAAAAAAAAGGGAAATGTGCATAAAAACATAAAAATATCCAATATGCTTAATCTGTGGAGACATATAAGAATGGAAAATTCTATCATTTATGCCTCCGTCCTGCCTCTTTCCTTTAACCATTCTAGAACTTACTTACGGTCAATATGAATATTCCATCTTCTAAATATTTACACAAAAAAAGAGAACATATTGCAGGTACCTGATCAATTCCTCTCATTCTCAGAACCACTGATGACAACTTGGATTTCCTTTCTGGCTTTATATTCACTTTAAATCCCTGAATTTGTTCGTCTATGTAACGCACAGGAGATCTTCCAGGACTGCTACCTCGGCTGGAGCTTCTGCTTCGTCCAGTATTAGCTTTTTCTAAATAGCATTCTACAGAAGGAACCTAAGTGAAGAAAGAGCAAAAATACAATGAGATCTCAATGAAGCCATACATGCTCCGAAAATTAACCAAACAAAGAGCATCCTATGCATCATTACCTTGATGGATTGCAGCTCTGGGGATCTAGCAAGTAAGGATCTTATATACAAGATTCTGACACGGGAAACAAGCATGGTGTCCATTACCCTTCTTGGTTCCATTTTACGAATAAAAGAGAACACAGCATCTCTAATTTCAGCAAGTATTTCATGCTCCCTAGAAGCTCCTGCTTTAATAACAGCAGCTAGAACCTGTAATAATTGGTCCCTGAGGTAAGTGTAAAGTTCCCAAGTTATCAAAATTAAATATGATGTTTGTTGAAAAAAAATAAGCCATCTCAAGAAACAATTAAGAGCAGGTTCTTTTCAACTGCCATGCCAGATTGCGCTGACCAGTAAAGGGGAATAGGCAGGTAGAAAGGGTAACAGTTAACTAAATACTGCATTCAAGCTAGCAAAGCTAAGAAACCATGGCCATAAAGTTCAATTTCTAGCCCAGATCAGAATTTACAGAACGAAAAAGATGCAGAAAGAGAAGAAGACAGCTTCCATGGTAATTTAGAAATGGAATAGGAACATAACCTTAAGCCAAAAATAAGAACTAAGCAACATATAGCAGATCTGGCCTGTTTCTTTATTAATATCAATGTAAATACAAACTCAAAATTAGATGATAATAGTTACTAACTTCACAGTAGCAATTCCAAAAAACACACATCTAGGATTTAGAAAGAACTGGCAAGCAATTAAAGAATTAAACTTTTACCAGCATCAGAAGCTTGTTCGCGCCATCTGAAATGGCGGCAAGGCCATCATATTGTTCAGGATCAAAATCATTTAGAGCAGCTGTAAGATATTCTCCCGCTGGTGTGGTTTTAACATTCTCAGGACCTAGTTTAACCAAAGCAACTGTTCCATCAGCCTTATCTGCAGCAAAAGGAACATCATCCATGGGGCGTCCTTTATTGCTGCTATCACTCCTGTAAGTTCAATACTAAGCAGCTGTGAGCGTAAGAAACATAGATTGGAAAATGTATGATGATACGTAAAAGAACTAATTGTTTCTACATAATATCACCTTCCCGGATCCCCAACATTGGTTGTTCCTTTGGATAATGGACTGGAGAGCTGAAAGAAGTTAGCGAAGTTAGAAATCAATAACTGTAAGCCAAACAATAGAAGAGATTCCCAATATTTTAAGCCCCGGTATAGCTCAATGAAATGGAAGCACTACAAGGTAAGGAAGACATATCCACAAATAGTCCATGAAAGCACAATTTTGAATATACCTATACCACTTTCCAGCAAAAACCATAAAAATACACAAACTTCTAAAAAAGTTGTACTAAGACTTTGTTGCACATTTATACACACCTATAAAATCAATAAATACATGAGTGGTTTGAAAAATCCAAAGAACCAACTTGAGAAAGAAGGGAAGACATGAGAATATCTACACGAACTCAATGTTTTGAATTACTGGGATCAAGAAAAATCTTCTATTAGTGTGATCCATATACATGATTTTTGATAAAGGAAAAAGTAGAAACTAAGGCCCAACTTTCTAAACAAAAGTTAAAAAACTTGGGACCTTCACTACTCCACATACAAAAATTCAATCCAGGAAGGCTTCAGAAGAGTCACCAGCAATACCCCATAAAAGATCTTAACATCGTTTCTCAAGTTACAAGCACCAAAAAAATTGGAAAGGGGTCAAAGGAGGATGGTATCAATATTCTTGAGAAACTTTGATGAGTTCAAAAAGAAACCTGTGATGATATGGCTGATGATGCTTTTTCTGTTAACCTATCAAACAATTTCTCGTTTTCTTCATGCAATCTCTGCATACACAAAAAGCAGGGAAATTTAATGACATACACTATAACTATTGATTTCTGGTTATGTATAATATATATAAAGAAGTACTAGGATCAAAAGGAACAATATATAAACAAATTTCATAAGTGAAACAAGTTGATCTTAAATAGTTTCTCAAGGAAAACAGAGCTGAGTCTCTCTTTGTGCAGGCAAAGGTAATTCAAATGATCAGTAGCTAATAAGTCCCATCTTTTACTTCTTCGTCTTCAGTTGAGTAAAATAGAACATCACCAGAAAACCATGACTCTCCTTTAATAAGGGTGGGGGTTTGTAATTAGATGATCCCTAGCTTGCATATTCCATCCTGCATTCCCTTTCTTTTTCCACTTGTTTCTATAAATTTTAAATGGAAAGTAGAAATATGGTCATGTTGTTATTGGTAGCTCACAGACTTGTTTTTGTGCATGTCAACTAGATGTAATAATTAAGAAATAAACTCAGCTGTCGTAATTTCATGTTAAAGCATGAGATTCAATTTAATTTTGTAGATTAAATAACTCTGTGGGTTTTGTTAAGTGTAACAGACCTCAATGAGGGTATCACGTTTTTTGAGTTCTTCTTCAAGTTTCTTGGTGACTGCTGAAGTATCCCCATGTTCCTTGGGAATTGATGAAATTCCAGGCAATGATTCTAAGCCAACAGTTGGCATTTCCTGACTATGGCTAAGGGCTTCACTAAGTTGAGATTCCATGCTTTTAATCTTGGCCTACAACAGAAAGTGAAGGTCAACATTATGATGCAAACATGTACAACAAAGATTAATGACCAACAAAAGAGAACCTGAGAAATGGCAATTACTTCAGAAAGTATGATCTTTCAATCCATCAAATAAATGATACAAGGTTAAGCAAAACTTAGACCTACTTGATCATCAATAAACTAATTCTGTGAGGTGTTACTCCTTGTAGAGCTTTGAATCAAGAATATTTAAGCTAGAAAGCCAAAATATGTGTTCCAGACCAGAGCCACATTAAACAATTATTAAAGAAGTTGTTAAATGACCCACAATTCACATAGAACTCCATGGTCATACATCAGATTATTAAAAGAGTGCAACCTGACAGAACACTATGTTGATGGAATACTAAAATTCCACCCATAGACCTGAGATTATAAGATTTAAGTATGAACAACCTGCAATGTCTGAATTGTGGAATCTCTTTGTTGTATCTGAAACTTTTGCTCCTGTTCCATCTGTAGTAGTTGAGCTAATTGATTCCGAAGCTGAGCATTTTGCTCCTTTTCTATCTTATGCTTGTCTGCAAGCATGACATTCTCAGACTGCATCAAATAAAAGTAATGGAGTAGCTTAATTTCATCTTGAAGTGGCAAAATAAAAGTCATACAAATGCCGACCAAATTCAGAAAACATATACGTCAATGACAGATTGTTGTCAGTCAATGCATATAGAAAAACTTCATTAACTAGAAAGTCTTGTCTTCTTCTGTATAAAAAGGTTATCCGTAAAGATGAAGAACAGAAAGAAAGCAGGCTACAGTGCAGAAAAGAATCATGAAAATGCCAAGTAACTCTTCAACTCATGACAGAGTGGAACTGTATACCAAACCCATGAAGTGAAGAAAAAACCTTTAGATCCGATTGCAGTGCGAAAGAAACTTTCCATGCCTTCTGAACTTCATTGAAGAGGAGGACACACTGATCATTTGCATCTTTAATTGTTTGCTTCAGTCCTAAAACCTCCTGTTTCAGATCATGAATTTCCTTTTCTTTCTCATATAACTCCTTCCGTGCATCATTTGCCTGCAAGAATCATCAAAACTAATAAATGGGCGTGCTCCAAATTAGCTACATCGATCAATTATCAAAGTATAACTTTTTAATTACCACATGCTATGACCTCATTTGTTCGATAACAACAAATAAAATGGAAAAGGGAACCCTAACCCATCCCAACTTAAACTATGTATCTTTCTTTTTGCAGAAACATTATGGATCTCTCATGAATATAAGCCCGAAATAGTCCCAAATTTTACTAACTTCTCCAACATTCACAATCATGTAATTACTTGCTTAAGCTTGTCTTGCATTAAGGACAGTTGTTGGGAACAAAGTGGTAGCCAGAAGAACATGTTATAAGCAGATCAGAATAATTACTACTAAAAGGATATATTAGAAAAGATACTCACTACATCTCTCCATTTCTTAATTGTATCTCGATTTCCAAGGCTTAATGTAGCATTTCTAGCCCTGGCACAAAAATTGAGGGAGGATAACATCTCAGACATATTTGCAGCATTTGGACACACATTGAGTATCATCAAAGTATTTGAGCTCCCCCCTAGAGAAACATAGGCAAAAATATACTCAACATTGTTTATTAGAAGACAAAAGAGAAAAGCAGGCAGCATGTTAACAAAGCAAGGTGATTCTATGAACTACAGTAGTTAGTAGATCGGATATTTCCAGGTACATTCATGCCAAAAAATACATGCAACATGAAGTTTGGCCTTCTAGTTGGAATACAACAATATGCAACTCACAATCTGCTCAATGATCACGTATCTAGCCATAATCTACTTGAGATTCTAAAATGGTAGAAGGGCACACTGAAAATGGTTTTCCATATAAATTATCCAGCATAACCAAATTCTTGATGCATAGTGTACAAAGAGGAAGAACAAATGGAATAGTTTAAACATGATTGGTTTTCAACCTAACTATAACAAGCTAGATGTTCCTTTTTATGGGGCTCACAAATTACATAATAGCAACTGCAATAAGTATAATAAGAAGAAATACAGTACCTACAGAGTCCGAAAGGATATTTGTTAGCATAGAATTTTCGTAAGGAACAACTTGCTTCCTTGAAGTCAAGGATGATAAAACATCTCCCAACCTACATAAGAAACGTAAGTTGCAATGAAATAACAGGAACAAATGATTGGAGTATGATGTAAAATACAGTCTATTTGGAACTGAATTTATTGTTGCTGTTACTCGACAAACATTAGTTAATATCCTAATGTCTGCACTCCTTTCCTGTTGTCCCAAATTTCTCTTCCCCATATATCAAAAGGAAGAAAATTCTATTCAAAAGAACCAGTTCAAAGTAAGAAAAAAGCAATAGGCAATAACTGTCTCAAGCTCTGGCCTCCTCACTTGGATTCCCAAATTTCATGCATGGCTCTAATGAAATGCTCAGGTAGTTGATAACCAGCAAACCAACAGATACTAAATTGACAAAAAATGCCAATGGAAACATACGCTGAAAGTGATTTCATCACATGTAGCAAGTCTGTCACTCGTTCTCCACTATCATCTTCTGTAATTAAACCTTCACTTCCAGCAAGGTCAACAAGAGAGAGCATGCTATATAAATTTTCTCCACTGATCAAATTATTATAAAATATGTGCATTGTGACAATCCTGACAATGGGAAAGAGGACAAATATCAATCAGTAATCCCTATTTAGAATCACCAAAATAAATTTCATAATACATAAAATGATGTGCTTCACAATACATGCTTAACTAACGTCAATGGTTTAAATCTTCAACTATGGGAACTATCACCTCTTAACTCCACCTTAATTTCTTTCAGCCCATGCCACATGTGCCATAAATTTATTTTAAATCAACTATGAATTATATGACATAAAAGCTACCTGAACTTCTATCAATTTCTATGATGTCTATCTATTACTATATCTACAGTGTCAATTTTCTGAGAAGGCACTGAACTCAATCACTTCTGCTGCTAATCTTCAGTTTGAAGTCCTTGCAAGTTCACAGAGATATCAATGCAACGATCATAATGGCAAGGAATACTAAGTATAGATTTTAAATTTTATCCTTCCTTTACCTTTTACTGTTCATTTCAATCAACCACAAATCTTAAGTCATTGCTTGAAGATTTAAACACATAAAAAAACCCTATTGCATCCCCTGGCACAGGGCGTGTGGCTTTCTAAAGCCACTATATTTGGCTTCTAATTTCTAAAGATACCAGTTCCATGTTAAAATGAAATCCAAGCCAAACCTTCAAAAAATTGGTGGGGCCTGGGGGTAGGCCTCGTGTTAAGCTCTTAGGAAATTGAATCCAGTTTCTACTAACTAATACAGAAAAAAATATATTTGTAGCTCAATCTTGTATTATGTTACCATATAACCACAGCAAAACAGCTAAAAGTACAAAAAAGAACAATATACAACCTATTTTGACAGATCCAAAACAATATGACATAATATCCTTCATAAACATAATTTTGTTTTTATTTTATAGCTAACAGTTGTGACAAATAATGTGCATATAACTGTTGAGATTTATTTAAGCATAACCAATAAATTTAGCGGTCAAGTCAATAATTTAACAAAATAATATGGCTCCATACTGATGCTACACACATGCTCATATCATTTGAACTAATCTTTGACAATTTATACTTGTCAGTGCTTTGCAATATTTTGAAAAAACTTAACATCTGAAGAACAAGGCTTCAACATGCTTCTTATGTTTAATTAGATAAAATCCGGGGCAGTACTCTAACAACAAACAAGTATGTATTACAGACGCAACGAGAGTATAGGACGTACAAATGAGAAACATTGAATTTTGATTCATCATCTCCCCGTCTAAGAAGTGCAGTTTTCAAGACTTTAGAGAAGTCCAATGGATTATCAACCTTTTCTTGCACAAGCTCCACAAAAGATTCAGCTGATCCCATTTTGATCTTTTGCAAATTGATACCAGACTCCGACAGCAAATCCCTTATCTATACCAGTGAAAAAGGCACATCAATTAGAGAACTCATGATTTATTATGCTCAATTCAATTACAAAAGGGAAGAGTAAACTATGAGCAAAAGAAAGTATGGTCAAGCTAAATAAAGAACACAAGGAACCTGTTCATTGTAGAGCTCGAAAATAGTAACTGAGAAATTGAATCGAGAAGTAGAAGTTGAATCTGAGTTAGCTAAGTCAAACAATTCCTCAAAGCAACGAGCATATAAACCACGATCATGACTAGATCCTTGCTGAGAAGAGTGAAACCATGTTAGAGAAGTCATTCAACATGCAAAATGATGGAAACTGAAAATAAAGATTACATGCAAACTAACATACACTTACACGTTTTACATATATAAACATGTGTCAAAAGTGTTATTAACAAGCGTTGTCTAGACAAATAGGTTCTTAGATGTCTCAAAGGAACCAAAAGCAAAACAAATTCACAGCTCTCAGATCTTGCATCTTAAAGTACATCTTCCTAATATTTTTTGACAAGCAAACAGTACCATAGTGTATGTCTTCCCAGAGCGAGTTTGTCCATAGGCAAAAATAGAAACATTGTATCCATCGAATGCTGACTGCACCAAGGGTTGAACATCATTAAATAGTTCAGCTGCAAAACGAAAATTCAATGTCAGACCTTAAGCAACAAACCTCCATGGTATTGCTGCATCAACTATTAAATACGGGTCAAGAGCCATACTACAGAACCCATCTTCATGGCACCTTTTGGTAACTTTTGGAAATAAGGAATAACTAGGGAATGTTAGGTAACAGAGCAACAACTCAGAACTACAACATAAGAACCAATGTAAGACCTTGTCCAACATGAGGCCCAAAAACTCGATCAAATTCAAAATCTTTTTTATGATTGGAAAGAGTTTCATCGCCAGTATTTATGCGGATTGTGCAGTCATCAGGAAACTCAGCAACAGAAGGACCTTCGTCTTCAAATAATGGTCTTGCACGACAATAAACCTTTATGTTTCCTGCAAATTAAAATTTGTCTTTCAAGAAAACAGAAATTTGTAAAAGCTTAATGAAAAATAATCTACTAATAAATGAACAATAATTTTATGAATTCTGGAATGTGTCTGAAAAAAGAGATAGGGAGGGAGACAGATTTTGATGTAGAGAGGTTTTGCATACAAACCTTTGGCTGTCAACAATTCATTGAACAATCTTCTCTTCTCATTGATCAATGGCAATATCCTAGCCTCAGCTTCGAGGACAACTTGATCTGGCATTTATATTGCGTAGACAAGACAATCATGTGAAAAGAACTTTAAAGCATTGACAAGAAGAAGAAAGATGGCCGGCCTAAAATGAAACGTGCAGAAAATTTATAGATTTAGTAATTAATCAGATGTTACAAGGTCCTCCCAACAGCCTTTTTCACAATATAGGATTAAACTCAATCTTAAACGTTCAATTAATTAACTAAGCAGTCAAACTGGTAAACATTCTCAAACAGAAGACTGGACTTGCGTGAAAAGTACTAAATATCGAAGATCCATTTAATAGATAAATTTTTTTACCTAGCTTGAAAGTTTTGGAAGCAAGAACACCTAAATAGCGCGTAACTCTTTCAAGTTTTGCATTAGAATACTCTTGTAATTCAACTGCTTCTTGTCTCAGCTGGAAGTAATCTTCTTTCACACCCTGCACCAAAATATCAGTAGAAATGTTCCCAAAAATCAGAACCAAGCGTTGCATGACGTGGATATCTCAAGACAGACATAAATTTTCAACTATACCGTAATTACAAAATCCAGAATAAATGTTATGAAATGTTGAGATAGCCTAGGAAATTAAGAGTAGTCACCGACCACTAAAACCAGTAAGCACTGACCTTATCATCAATGAGCTCAACGAGAATCGTCAAATTCAAAGGGAAAAAAAGAAACAAAGACAAAAGGCAACCGCAAAAACCGAACAACTAACCTTGACTTTATCCTTCAATCGCTGGACTTTGGAGGAGAAAGCCTGCTTGGAGAAGTCAGAGTTCTCACGAGGAAGAGCCGACGCCGCTGTCGAGGAGATCGAGTACCGCCTCATATGCTTGTGGTCCTCCTCCGGCTCCGGCGTGGCCAATAACTTCCTCGGCTCGAAGCCACTCACGTCCCAGCTCCACCTGTTCCTCTGGTCCGCCATCAGAAGAATCCTAAGCTCTCACCTTCTACACTCTTCTTCTTCTTCCCTCAGGAACCCCAAACACACACTCCCTCTTATCTCCCCGTAGGATCGAGATCATCGATTCATTTTGTTCACTACTTGAGAGAGTATCGTTTAGTTGCTGGCTCTGGATTTAATTTTGAATGGTTCAGGTGGAGTTTCTCATTTCCGGGAAGATACGGCACCGTCCTGGGAAAGGGATGTTTGGCTCTAAAGAGATGTGTAGTACGAGTGCACTCGAGCGCTACGTTAACTGATTGATCTTTAGCCCATACTCCATATAAAATTTAATTTTATAGGAATTTTAAAAATATGATTATAAATAAATTTTATTTTTAGATCCGAAAACATTATTCGTACACAAATTTTGGTTTAGTAAGACATCACATTAGTAAAGTTATCTTTAAAATATTAATATGTTCTTGTAAAATATTATTAATAAGAATTATATTAAATATTACTTTATAAACATAAATATTAAAACTTTATTTTAAATTTTTATAAAAATAATTCATACTCTTAACATCTTGTTTTATCACTTTTATGAAACATGAAGTTCATCTCAATTTATAATACTTAACTAAAATTTAGATTTCAATATAATTAAATTGTATGGTTAATTGGTTCAAAGTGAGAGTGCGTTTGGTGATAGGTTGGATTGGGTCGGACCATTTCTTTAAAAAAGAGATTGAGTTCGATCGAATTTGAGCAACACGATATAATGTTTATATTGTTAAGAATAAAATTATTTTAGGTTAACTTAAAATCTCATATTTCTTAAATTTAAAGACTAAATAATATTATTTTAATTTTCAATTTTAAAATAAAATAATGTTGTGTTGTGAAAGAGAATTTAAACCATTTCAAGTATCAAATTTTAAAATTATGTGAGTTATTTAGAAATAATTTTTCTAAAATTATGTGAGTTATTTAGAAATAATTTTTCTATTAATTAAAAATAATGCTGTATATTATTAGATTATCTCATTTTTAGTAAGAATCGTTGATGTTGTTATTGTTAAGTCAGTTATCAAATTTAATTCAATTCAGAATTTAGTTTATTTGAATTTGATATATTAATTTTACATTAAATTGAATTAAACCAATTATAAATATACTTAAAATATAACGGTTGCACATTTGTCGTGCTAACTAAAAAATTATCACATTAAAAGCAGAATAATTAATGTTTAACTTTTCTTTGAAGGGAAGTTAGTAACGTCACTTTTGCATTTACTACAGAGCTAGTACTCATTGAATAAGACGTGCCAGCCAACCAGCCTCAGCCAGCTGCACATTCACTTGTGGTTCTGTGAATATTAATTAATAATATATTTAATATATATTTTCAAAAAACTTGACAAGTGGCAACTGAATATTTGCAATGGATTTTCCCAATTTATAAGAATATATTATGGAGTCTCTTGACTAAAAGCTAGGCCAATACTTCAATATTAGTGTTAAGGAGATTGAGATTGGCTGTACTTTTCTTAAATTTTGTATAATTTGAAAAATGAATATGCTTTTGTTTATAATTAGTGACAAAATTAATAAAACAATTGTGAATATTATGTTTTTATTTAAATTTAGAGGCATATAATTTATTAAAACAATTGTGAATATTTTACTTAAATATGAGGATTTTTTGTATATTAAACTATAAAAAATAAAAGTAAGTTAAATTATAAGACAAATATTTTTTTATCAAATTATTAATTGTGTAGTGACCTCCACTTCTCTCCAAAATACCCCAAACTTGAACTTAGTCTATGTTTAATTGAGAGTTTATTAATTGAATGAAATATTATTCTGTCGTTTGGGAGGAAAGTTTATAATGGAAAGAGATAGAAGAGGAATGTATCATATTACATCTAATTGAGAGTTTATTAATTGAATGGAATATTATTCTGTCGTTTGGGATGAAAGTTTATAATAGAAAGAGATAGAAGAGGAATGTATCATATTATATCTCATTCTATCATAAACATTAAAAATGATAAACCCTAAATTTTGGAGGTTTACGATGGTAAAATGATAAACAACTTTACCCTATATTACATTATAAACCCTTCATTCAAATAACATTTCACTATATTACATTATAAACCCTTTCATCTCTCCCAACACAACAATTTTATAATATTATATTCATTTGTGTTATATTCTATTATAAAACATTCAATTTTATTAGAACTTTACGTCCAACCAAGCCTACCCTTAAACATGATTTCACTTAGTAAGCCTAAAAGGAAAAAGTTTAAAAATGATAATTTGAGTTTGAGACTAATTTTAGTTAATTTAAAGTCAAAATATATATATTTAATTTAATCAAAGTTAAATTTGAGGGTCAATAAAAAGTATGACTTGAATAACTCCAATTTTAAGTCCAAAGAATATTCTTGAAATTTTAAAATTTTCTAAAATGTCTCATTTTAGTTTATCAAATTGAATTTAAACTATTATTAAATTTAGGTTTAAAATTTGCTTTAGATCTCGATTTTTCCTAAAATAATGTTATTTTAGATTAGGTATAGATTCGATCTCTAATATTTGAGCCTAATTTTAGAAATAAAAAGTTCAATTTATGACTCCAATAATTCATGCAATAGATAACCATAGATAAACACCAATGTTTTAAAAACCGGACCGGACATTGAACTGGTCGAAGGAAAGGTTTAAAGTTTAGAGGTTTAACCGGTAGTGAACCGCTATCAAACCGGAATATAATAGATAAGATGAAAATTTTATAAGAATAAATAAAAATAAAATATTTTATTGAAATGAAAAATACACCAATGTTTATTATT
>JANIJH010000223.1:64750361-64780695 GCA_024520975.1 Erythroxylum areolatum | reverse complement strand
AAAGATGGAGTTGTGAACTTAAGTCATTGCATTACTCAGGAACAGGTAGCTGACATAATGACAAAGCCACTCAAGTTGGAAGTGTTCCTGAAGCTTCGTAGCATGCTGGGAGTGTGTGAAGTTCCTAATATAAACTGATTGCTTACTACATACAGTTTAAGGGAGGGAATGTTGGACTACGACTTGCTGGTCAAGTTTTCTGTTTACTAGTTTGTTAATAAGTCCTATTTATTAGGAACTAG
Organism: Erythroxylum areolatum; assembly: GCA_024520975.1. Taxonomy (NCBI): domain Eukaryota; kingdom Viridiplantae; phylum Streptophyta; class Magnoliopsida; order Malpighiales; family Erythroxylaceae; genus Erythroxylum; species Erythroxylum areolatum. The sequence continues at coordinate 64,780,453 of JANIJH010000223.1, read as the reverse complement.
TTGTTAAATATTTGAATGATTCCTCTTAGTCTATTACCACATTCTAGGATTATTAACGTGGGTTGTTATTTTTGAGTTTATTCCTTTTGTAATGGCTTATATAAGCCAGCAACTTGCTTTCAATAAAATAAGAACTTTCGTTCAAGCTTCTGTGTTATAGTTCCAGTAGAGAGTTTTTCAACACTGGCTTACCTGACTCTAACTACCTAAAAGAAACTACAGATTTGATTGACAATAGAGGTCCTAGGAAGTTTGTTGTGCTGCATCTTCGCTTCGATAAGGTATGTCCCAATAATAGCACTTAGTTTTTCTTGTTTCTGTGGGAACTGCATTTTAACTACTTTTCTGTTTTTTGTGTTCATGTATTAGTACATGCATTTATTAAGGTGGCGCTTCACTGATATTTAATAATGCAGGATATGGCTGCTCACTCAGCTTGTGATTTTGGTGGTGGGAAAGTTGAGAAATTGGCTCTAGCTAAATACAGACAAGTTATTTGGCAGGGAAGAGTACTGAACTCCCAATTCACGGAAGAAGATTTGAGGAGTCAGGGCCGTTGTCCATTGACGCCCGAAGAGATTGGATTATTGCTTGCAGCTTTAGGCTTTGACAACAGCACTCGTCTATATCTTGCTTCCCACAAAGTTTTTTGTTGAGCTCAATTCAGGCTTGGTCATTTTTAATGTTGAAAATGGTGTCTAATTAATTTAGACCTACTGAATTGAGGTTAAAGTGTGCCTAGCCATGTTTTTCCAGGTTTATGGTGGGGAAGCTCGGATTTCGACTCAAGAAAGTTGTTCCCACTAATGGAAGACAAAAAGAGTCTTGCCTCCTCGGAGTAACGGGCTCTGATTAAAGGACAAACTTATTTGTTGGCTGCAGTTGATCATTATGTTGGCTTGCACAGTGACATCTTCATCTCAGCTTCTCCAGGAAACATGGACAATGCAATGGTGAGCATCTAGCAGTTTTTTCTTCTTTTTCTTCGTCGTCTAAATGGGTGTAGCTTCTTCCGCTTGCGAGGTTTACGTATTCTGCATTTGATGCTCTACCTTTCTTTATTATGCCTTCTCGAATCTCAGAGCATTAATTTGTTATTATTATTGTTATTGTTATTATTATTATTATTTGTTAACTTTTTTATTAATACAAATCAATAGTTTTAAAATAATCAATGAATTATATATTTCCAATCATATTATACTACAGGGATACTTTAGTCATTGACACTATTTTTTATGTTTTGTTAATTGCAATCAAACACATTTATGTTCTCGAGACGAATACAGTTTTATCTGTTTTGTTCATCACAACCAAATGCCTCACTGTCTCTAATTTTTGTTATATTCTGTCTCTAAATTTTTGTTTTGTTCTGTCTCTGCATATGAGAGACAGTAACCACACGCAGCATGAATGAACACCGATGAAATCACACCATTGGCAAGGTAAAGAGATCTTTAACATTTATCAAAACAAATGCTCCGTACCATAATCATCTGTTTAAGGTAATTCACGTTCTAAATGCAACAAAGGGTTCAAGGCACATATTCATTTAATCTTAACAATTAGTAGAAATTCTAATGCCACATTAGATTTTGTCTCTTACGTATTATTATCCTTATCCATATGCAATTTCATCTTCTTTAATCAGAAACAAGTGGATATTACACGGATTCATCAAGAATGTGTTAGGAATCTAGACCTTCCAAACCCACACCCAAGGATATTTGATAGACAAAAATATCAGAAAATAATAACATAAGAGAATTTACGTGGAAACTCCCAAATCGGAGAAAAACCACGGGCACTGAGAAGAAAATCCACTATATGAAAAATTCTTACAATCACACAATTTTTCCTCTCACCCAATCCCCCAATACACCAACACACTCACAAAGAAATACACAAGGCAAACTCTCCAACTCTCACCTCAAAAGAGGAATTTAACTAGAGTCAAATTTGTTATACAAATCTTTAACTTTGTTTGGTGCATTAACTAAGGATGTAGCAACCTCCTTATATAGGTAAGAGTCTTGCCCCAATTGTTGTCCCCAACCAATATGGGACAACAAAGAAGCCAAACTCAACAATCTTCACCTTGGTAACTTTGGTTGATCCCACAACCACACTCCACCTCAATGAAAATCTCCTGAAAATAACATAACTCTCAATGCAGAGAATTATCATGCTTCATAGCATCATGTTCCACCATAAAAGCATACCCACTCAGAATAAATCAATTCTAAGCCTTCTACTTTGGCACATGTCGAAAATAACCTTGCTGAACAATTATGGTGCAACTCCCATGTTTGGCTTTCCTGGAAGCTCATCAGCCATCGACATAAATTCCACCACACACCTTGCATTAATGCCAAACCAATGCCCGTGTGCAAACTTGTGGACCCGCTAACAGTAACACATCCTCTATCATAGCAACTTTGGGATTAGCGGCATGTCATGAGGATGTACATGCCCCCTTCTTAGAGAGCAATATCATCATCCATAGAGATAATGTTAGCGACATTGTCAATCTCTCCATTAACTGACCTAGAGCCTTTTGCCGAACCCGCTCTACCTCTCGAACAACCAGTATCACTAGTAATAGTACTGATATCAGGGATTTGTCTGCCTTTCAATATCTTGTGTAACTCCGACTGAATCAAAATGCCCCTGACTTGCACTTGCCACAAGTTAAAATTGATTCTCCCGTCGAATTTATCCACCTCAATTTCATGAGGATTCGAATCCTTATTTCCTGACATTTTTTTTGTACTCTTCTGCCTTGATGAATTTTACCGTAGAAATGAATAATACACCAGAAAAGTTTCCAGGAAAGAGAGGTGGGTCACAACGGACACTCTTAAATACCAAGTCTTTCCTTAGCCAAAACTTTCCTAGACATGTTCTACCACACTACCACACCAAAACTCCACCGCACCAAATAAATCTTTCTCAAGAAAATCTTTTCTGATGTGGAAGATCAGTCAAAACTGCGACCACATAGCATACTTAGAATTTTCAAGAAAAATACACCTTGGCTTTGATACCACTTGTTAGGAATTTAGACCTTCCAAACTCACACCCAAGAATATTTGATAGACAAAAATATCATAAAATAATAAAACAAGAGAATTTTCGTGGAAACTCCCAAATCGAAGAAAAACCACGGGCACTGAGAAGAAAATCTACTATGTGAAAAATTCTTACAATCACACAATTTTTCCTCTTACCCAATCTTCCAATACACCAACACACTCACAAAGAAATACACAAGATAAACTCTTCAACTCTCACCTCAAAAGAGGAATTTAACTAGAGTTAAATTTGTCATACAAATCTTTAACTTTGTTTGATGCATTAACTAAGGAGGTAGCAACCTCCTTATATAGGTAAGAGTCTTGCCCTAATTGTTGTCCCCAACTAATATGGGACAACAAAGGAGCCAAACTCAACAGAATGAAGCTTAAATCTTTTGAACCAAACTGTGCAACTACGACCTAATTATTAAGTTTACTTGGAAGTATTTTAGTTACATATAGGAAAATAATCAACAGATAGTTCGCATTAATCAGTACAATTCCCTACAATTTCTACTATCCAGTGAAGTAAGAAGTTAAAGAAAAACAGAAAAATCCCCTGAAAAGATTATACTTGATAAGTTAATAATTGAAACAACATAATCAAGGAAAGCAATTCTCAGGTACAAGAAGCTCTCTTAGTGTTTGATACCATGTAAGCATAAGAAAATGAAAAAAAAAAAGAAGAAAACCAAAGTATCCAAAGACAACTCGACAAATATGGAAAAAAAAATATTTCTTTCCTTTTCTTTAGTTTACTCCTCAAGCAATTTCTCGGTAACCAGACAACAACACGAGAAAAGAAGAACGACCCAGAAACGTACCAGCTATGAAGTCAATCGAATTTCATATTCAATAAAACAATATCATTTTATCATCATTTTAAAATTATATTTGTTTTATTTATTCAATAAAAATTATGTCAATTTTTTTAATTAAGTAAATTCGATTGATCATATCAATTTATAATAATTTTTTTAAAATATAAATATATAAAAATAAGTTTTATTTGTTATAAGCTTATTTTGCTTTGTCTGCGACGGGAATCAGTACAATCCCCTACAATGACCCATTTTAACCACAATTTTCTCATAGCCTAATTAGAAAAACAGCAATCACAATATATATTAACAGTCTTGTTGATATAAGAAATTTGAGAAAGTCCAGTATCAAGTAGAAAGTCCTTGAGCCCAATTATTATAACAAAACGCTATCATTTGGTTACTCATAAAGTGTGAACTTTTCTTCCAAAATTGAAAAATAGAATGACCAAATATTATTAAATATAGAAGTGACAAATTTAATCTAACATATTCAAAATAATTATATTTAAAAAATAATTCAAACGGCTCAGGCACTTTTAACAAAAAGATATCATATTGTTCAACATAATAAATTCAAATCAAAATTTAAAATACATTATTCAAAATCAATCAGGTTTTAAAGATTCAAATTATCTCTGAAAAATCAAATGGAGTAAAATTAAGACTTCATTATCAAATTATATTATTGAAAATTTTAACTAATTTAACTATAAAAATCTTGAATTGATTAACTTTTCGGTTAAGTTTTTAATTTTTTCGGTTCGATTTATTTTAATAATTTTTATTGTTAAAAACTACTGAGTTTATTAATTAATCAATTATTTTTATAAATTAATTAGTTTTTATTTAAAAGTTTTATTTTTGTTTAAACTTTAAATTTTTTGACAGATAAAAATATTCTTATTCAATTATACTTTAAAATTTTAATTTAATTTAATTTTTAGTTAATTTTATGACTAAGTTAATTCTCTTAAAATGAGGAAGCCTTATCGCCGAACCGTGTAATTACCTAATGAGATGTATACTTTAGTTTTGTGTTCCTGACACATGAGAGTGGTGGTGGTGGACATTATAATTCATTACTTTTTTTTATGGGGGCACTTTCACTACCTTTAGTTTTTATTCTCCCCCTTTTTTTGGCAAGTGGGCGGGTCATATCTCAAGTTCCCTTTGCTTTTCACTTCCATTTTTTGCCACAAAATTATGTTCTAATTGACTTTGATTTCTCATCCTAAAAGTTATTCTTTCATGTTTTTTGTTTTGCTTAAAAGATATGATTCTTGACAAGAAAGTATGATTTTTTTGACCATTCCACTTAAGAACTTGTCATTATTTTATGATAATTTTCCACAAATTTCTTACCATTGATTGGATAAAATTTTATGAAAAAAACTGCATTTGTCTTGCAAAAATCTCATACCTCTAATATTGAGGAAGAATAAAACCCCTTTGTGACTTCCACTAACCAATCAAAAGTAAAGATGGCATCAAGCCATGAAAAAAAAAAAATGATGTTCAATTTGGGTCAGAGTTTACGCATGAGTATGGTTTAAATTAAAAATAATATTATTTTATCTAAAATAATATCATTTTGCTTAAGAAATATTAGAGATGGCATAATTTCTAAATTCCAACAATCAGAAGTAAAGACGGCACCGATCCTGACTCAAAAAAATGTGTTTAATCTTAGAGTTCAATTTGAGTGAGAGTTCAAGTATGGTCTGGTCTAAATTAAATATAATAAAAAATTAAACTAACATCATTTCACCTAAAATAACATCATTTCGCTTAAAAATTTTAGATCTTAAGTTAAATTGGACAACATAATCCGAGCTTGAAACTTAGATGAAAATTCAAAATTTAAAAAAAAAATTTAAACTCGGTTAGATGTTCGAGCAACTTGAATTGAGCCTATTAACTTCTTGTTGAACTGGAGATTTACTAATTTTACTTGAGAAGTTATAAGAAATCAAAATTGAAAATATTTTGTAGGGAATGAAAAATACAAAAGAATACTTGAAGGAAAAGTAACGTAAAGAACTTTGACGTTGTTTGATGTCTCTCAGTTTTGAAAAAGCCACTTTTGATGTATGATAATATTCCATGACACTAATGCCTTAGACCTAACATTTAGGATACCATTTACAATAATTAATAACTATAACTGCTATTTTTGTGTGCATTGAGTGGACTCCTTAGAATATATAGTAATCATTGAGATAAATTATTCAGTGAAATCATTATATGACTGTTATAAAAAGTAATACTTAATGATTAAAAAATCTAACTAATTTGGTAGGATTAATCTAACTTTTCTTCAATTTTCAATTCAATTTAATGTGATTTACTATAATAGTTCTTGATGTTAAAAGATGAAATCAATTTATTAATTAATTATTTAATTTTTATTAACTAATAAATATTTATAAACTAAACTAAATCAATTAATTTTGGTTCAATGTCATGTATAGTATTATATGATATCATATATGATATATTCTTTTTGTTTTATAAAAGAATATTTTGGTGATTAATTATTTAAGTCAATCTCTTTGTTTAGTTTATTTATGGGCTAATTATTAAAAAATTCAAATTTTTCTCAAATTTTCAATTACAGTCCGAACTTTAAAAATAACAATAAAATGTTCAAACTTTTAATTTTTTTAATTATAGCCGAACTTCAAAAGATAGCAATAAAATGTCCAAATTTTCAATTTCTTTCAATTCTAAATCGACGTTAGTATATTTTCGTTAAGTTTGCTGACATGACTTACATGTGTTTCAAAAACCTTAACTATTAATGCATGTCAGCCAAAATTAACACAACAGATGAAGATTAATGAAATGACATTGTTCAATCATATAATTAAAACATTGTTTTTTAAAATGACCTAAATCAAATTATGCAGTCTCGATAATCTTATGCTTTGATTTCAATTTTTTCGATCGTTTTCAGTTTGTTCTCTCGACACTTTCACCCTTCAGTTTTAGATTATGCAGCTTCGATGTCCTCATACTACGTACATCAAGAGAACGAACTAAAAACAAAGAGCTTACTAATGCAGTACGCTTTAATGCGAGAGTAATTTGTGACACCAGAAGAATAAATAGAAAACAAAAGGCTGAAGGCATTAGGAGAATAACAGATAACGTCATGTTTGAATTAAAGAGAATTAAAAGTTTGAGCATTTTATTATTACTTTTTGAAATTCGAGTTAGAATTGAAATTTTTGTAAATTTGAGCATTTTATTGATATTTTTAAAGTTCAGGTCATAATTGAAAAATTGATAAAAGTTTAAGCTTTTTTTTAGTAATTAACCCTTTATTTATTGAAAAAAGATTAATTCAAATTTTTAAAAATTTAAAATATGATCACATTAGTATCAAATCTTTTAAAATTGTAGTTAAGTTTCAAATATTTTTAAAATGATTATTGGTTCAAAACTTCAAATATTGATTATGATAACGATTACAATACATATTTTGGATAAAGAGACTAGTTTTTTAAATTATTTAAATTTTAATTAAGTTCCAAAATTTTTAAAAATATACTTATCAATTCAGATATTTATTTTAATAACCATTTTGGATAGAGATATTATTTTTTAAAAGATTTAAAACTTAAAAATTCAAATAATTTAACATTGAGATTTAAAAAAATTAACAATAATTATTAACCAAAAAAGATACCCTTTTCAAGTGGATAATTTCATATCTTAGTTTGGTTATACAGCGAAGTAGGAAGAGAATAAGATAGAGCTGGCCGTATCCTATTGATTCCTTACTACTGTTAGTTCAGTTTAATAAGTTTACACGTGTCACTAACTTGAAGCAGATGTAGATAATAACTGGAAATCGAACGGCCATGCCAGCCGTTTTGGACAGCATCAATTGACCACTTTTCCACTAAATCAACGGCCCGTTATCACTATCAAATCGATCAGACAGGTAATATCGACCGTCAGATTCATCTGGATTAGTTAAGTGGATAAAAGAAGCAGGACCACGGACTTATAAAAGCAAGAAACAGAGTTGCAATCTGATCAGATGGCTTCACAGTAGAGAGAAGCTAGAGAGAGAAACCCGGGGGGAGAGAGAGATAGGGTCGTATTGCGAATGGGAGAGAACTTGTCTCGGCTAATTATTTTGTTGGATTCTTCAACCTGTTGGTCTCTTAAAGTTTTCTTCGGTTTGTTAAGTTCAAGTTTTGGGACTTTTCCACTGAATCGCGCGATTTTTGGACTAGCGATACAGAATTTTGGGTCTTTGATTGAGTTTTGTTTTGAAACCTGAGAAAAGATACGATTTTTGGTTTATTTCTCTTCTGGGTGTTTCAACGATTAGTGTCTGATATCAGATTGGGCGACTAAAATCATTTCTTTATAGAGTTTATTTGAAGGTCAAGCTCCTATCTTTATGGGGCTTTAGTTTTCTAGTTAATGGTGGTTCTGGGTGACGCAACTACTGACTCTCATTAATGGTGCTTTAAACTCCTTTGGGATTTTTTCAGAGTTTATTTTATATCTTTTCTTGAAGCTCACATGTTTTTCAAATGTTTTGTTAATCACACCCTTGCCTAATCCACTAGCTGCTACGGTAGATAGGAGCTATTTTTCTAAATTTATGATTCTTTTGAACTGTGGGAAGGAGAAAATGGCCGTTTCTTTAAATCGTTTCTCAAGGTGGTTGTGGAGCAGCAAAGAGAAAGAATCTGTCTCAAATGGGTCTTCATTGAATTCTTCTACTGATTTGGGATTTGGATCAAGAGAGCTTGACAGTGTCAAATTTCCTAGAAAAAGCTTAGCCTCATACAAAAAGGTGAAGAGAAAATCACAGAGTAGGGAACAAAGGAAGATTGATAAGAAATCAGGTGACGTTGTTGTGGTGTCATCAGATGGTGGGTTCTACTTGCCAGAGTCGGAATCTAATGACCCGGATTGGTCCATCGGGTGGGTGGAGCCTCACGGACCTGAATTCAGGAGAGATAATGAGAATGATGATGGTTTTGCAGTGCTGGTTCCCTGCTACAGACCTAGTTGCAAACAATTGGTTGATGGTTCAAAAAACCAGCTTTTGACTGCCATTAACAGTTTAAGAAATGAGTTTTCTTCTGGTAAGTGGTCATGTTTATTTTGTAGGCTTCTCCTTCCTGTCTTTTATGTTTTGTTTCGTATTGTTCTAACTGTATCTGAAATGTTCATCTTGAAATAATTAGATGTTATGTCATGTGATGATTGTGATGATCGTTGAAGGTACTTTTTTTTTTGGATCTCATTGATGTTCTATAGTAGTTTGGGTTTGTTGAACTTTTTTTGTGGTTAGTTCTGGATGCTAGCTAATCATACTAAGACTATTAAGTTGCTATAGTTTATACCTGAAAACCCTTTTTCTAATAGTTGTTTGTGACAATTATGAGTAACGTAGAAAGATTCGTGCTTTTGGATTACAAGTATTTTTCTTTTTCTTAATGGTTATTAATTCGGATAACCATTCGGGTGTGTTTGTGCAAAGTTGATTACCTCAGTGGGTTGAATTATCCTAAAAACATGTCCATGAAGTGATTTTCTTGTCTGTCCTTTCAAAATCTGAGGCCTACAGATGCACTTAAATATTTTCAATTAGTGCAAAAGAGCTTAGCTTTGTCGTTAATCATGGAGACTTAAGGAGTGTTTCTGGATAACTTCAGTTTCATCCTCAATATGGCATTGGTTGCTACTGCCGAATGTGACTATCAAGCTAATTAATTTTCGTCTGCTTTACCGCACTTGTGTTTGATGCTTTCTATTGCCAAAAGAAGAACTTGTTCGATTATTTTATTGTTTTGGGGAATCTGCAATTTTTATCCATCTGGTCTGCTAATCTGAGCTCCTGATCGGTACCTGAAATGGTCCGTTTGATGCTGTTGTGTAACATATTCAGGTGTTTAATTGTTACCTTCAAATATTCCTCACTTGCTGAGCCATTATTCCAAATTTTTCTTTTGATCAGAGGGAAAGAACTGCATGGAGTGGCTTTCTTCTCTTCAGAGTTGAGTCCTTCGGCTGATTGCTGATAGTCTTGGACGATTCTTACCGGACCTGATGCTGTGTCTCAAGAATATGATCTGATACACACGACTGAAATGAGGATACGGAAAATTAAATTAAAAAAATTGAAAAAAAATGCATCTGAATCAGCTTCTGGTGTTGAATTGAGAAGGTACAAGCATTCCTTTTAAGTTCAAGGAGCAAAATCAAGCAATGCTGAGATCACTCCTTACCGATACATACACGGTAAAGGATCCGAAAGGAAAAAAAAAAGATAAATGTGTAGGTTTAATGAGTTCAGTATTGACAGTAATCATCTGATGAATAGACAGCTGATCTACAAGATTGGAAGGAAAATTCCAAGAAGGGATGGAGTTGATCTGTTTGTGTAATAACACTTTGGTGAATTATATGAACAATGTGTATGCTATACTAATGTCATTTACTTCCATTTCTTCTTCTTCAGAACTGTGCCTTACAGTAGTTTGGTTAGGTCTGTTGTTGATGTGAACTCTGGATTCCATGAAAGGGGATTGTGAGTTGTGATGAGTTGGTTTAACTTGGCATTTAATTATTTGCAAGCAGGAACAAGAAGGGTGGTGGCTAGATGTTGATATTTCATGGTGTATAAGAGGTTAGTTTTGTGGTGTGACTGAACGGGACCACAAGTGGTTTGTCATATGTTTGCAAATGATCACATGTAGCTGTGGGGTTAGGCATACACGTCAGGTTCGAGTTTGAGTCAAGTTGCTCGAGTCTAGGTTCGGTTAAATTTAATTTGATTTATTAATTTTAGATTGGACTAATTTAAGTCCGAATAATTTCACATGATTAGTTATACTCAAAATATGTTTAGTTAAATTAGACTTAATTTATTTTTTTTATTTTGAATTGAGTGTAATGCTTTAAAAAGGTAAGATCAAATTCAAGTAGAGATCTATTTGAATATAATTCATAAATAAATGTAACATAATTTATAAATTATAGTTGAATAAATTATTTAACACATCAATTATCAATATTTTAAAAATTTGACTAAAAGTTAAATTGATAAAACAAGATATTTAAGGATTAAAAGATTTTAATAATAGTAGATTATTATAAAATTAGTTAAGGATTAAATAAAATTGAAGAATTTAAAATATTATTGAAAGAGACTGAAGAATTTAAAACTTATATAAAAATGAGACTATTAAATAAAAATTAATTAATTTATTTTAGTTTATAAAAATTTATTAATTTAAAAAATTTTAATTAATAAAATTATCAATTTTTAACAATAAGAGTTATTAAAATTAATCAAACTAAAGAATTAAAAACTAAATAAAAAAATTAGCTATCTTAAGATTTTTACGGTTGAATCAATTGAGTTGTTTCAGTTTTTTTAATCATTGTTAATTATTTAAAATTAAATTATTAACTCAATTTAATTGATATTTACTTCTTAATGATAACATTAATTAATTCAAAATTAATAGATGACATTTAATTGACTAAATTCACATTTCTAAAAATAGTTCATACCGATTTTAATTACCTGATTCAAATAAAAAATTATTTCGATTTAAATACAATAATTTTATTTAAAATTTAAATATATCACCTTTAAATTTTAATAAACTCTCATATTATAAAAAGAAAAAATTGACTTGAGTCTCATATGTATGCGTCTCAAATTCAATCTTACACTATCATTTTTAATATTTTCATTTTTTGGACTGATAAATACATAATTCGAGGGATAAATTAGAATTTTAGATCGTGATTGTATAAGAAATCCGGAGTTTATAATTAATTCACGGCCAGATCCTGCTGCGTAGTAACAAGAAAACAAGGGTCCATCACCAGTTCTCATGTCAACACTACACTAAGAGAAATACCTAACCTATCCTCTTAATCTTCTTCAAAACTTAGCATGAAGTCGAATGTTTTAAAAATAGAATCAGTCTGACCAATTTGATAGTAAAATTTTGAATTTAATAATTTTTTGGTTTAGTTTTTAATTTTTCAATTTAGTTAATTTAATAAATTTTATTGATAAAAATCGATCAATTTATTAATTAACATGTCTGTTTTTATAAACTAATTAGTTATATAAACTAAGAATTTACTTGTTTGATAGGTATTAAGAGAGAGAAATGTGTATGGAATAAAAAATAAAGCTTGATAAGAGGTTATAATGGGATTACTTATACTTTCATTCCTAATTTTTGAAAAGTCATTCCTTCAATATTGTAATTGTAATATAATTAATTAATATAATTACATTATAATTAATTAGTTACAATATAATTAATTAAAATATAATCCGTTCATTAATTAAAATATTGTAATTAATTAATTAATATATTGTAATTAATTAATTACAATATAATTAATTAATTAATTACAATATAATTAATTAATTAAAATAATTAATTAATTTTTATTTATCAATATTTTTACAAACTAATCACTATCATTAGTAATGATAATCAATCATTTCTTTTAACCAACCATCATAACTATAATGATAATATCCATTCTCATTCTTCACTATATTCATTCTCGTTCCTATCACTATTATCTTATACAACCAACCCTCCCTAAATAAACCAATTAATTTTTATTTAACAATTTTTTCTTTAACCAAATTTTAAATTTTTTGGAGAGTAAAGACACTTTTTTTAATCATTTTTTAAAATTTTAATTTTATTATAATTTTTAACCGATTTTGTGACGGTTTAATTAGTTTTATTTCTGGTCCAATTTTAAAACATCAATAAAATCTCTTATTTTAAACCAAAATTTTAAATCCCAACTTTGCCAAATTAGTGAAGTTATTATAGTCTTCATTGCTTATGACAATATTAAATTTATTAACCTATTGCATTTCTCTTTTTTTGGTAATTTTTTAGTCTATAAAAGAATTCCAAAAAGTAGAGAAATGGGAGTTTTTTTTTCCAAATTCCAAATAGCGAAATCCAGGCGAAAATTGCTCCCATCCATGATCCTATAATTAGTGTTTTCCAACATAAACAAAGTAAAGAACAAAAAAACATATTACATACACACAGACATAACACGATCAAGAGAGTTCTGTCTTTTTTTTTTTTTGGGTTTAATTTCCTTAAACAAAAAGGACAAGAGTTGGGTTCCATGTCTTGTAATCCATTATTGAAGTAAAGAGAAAGAGAGGGTTGCATGTTTGTTTGGTCAACAAAGCAGCACGTTCGTGGTGTAGAGCGAGGAAGAGAAGAAAAAGAAAGCTGCATGTCTCTTACATAAGAGGAGGGTAAGAGAGAACAAGAGAGAGGAGGAGGAGGAGGACAAAAAGATGTTGCAGAGAGCTGCAAGTAATGCTTATTCATGGTGGTGGGCAAGCCATATACGAACAAAGCAATCCAAATGGCTCGAGCAAAACCTTCACGGTAAGTGCATTTTACTTCTTTCAGCTTTTTTCTTTTCCTTTATTTTTCACTTTAATGTTAATAAAACGGTGTCGTTATTTCATGAATAGGATGTATGTAAAGATGATACGAAAGATAAAAATAAAGATTTACTTAATTTTTTGTGCAAAATAACAATATAATAAGACACAAATTTCAACCTTGTCCATTGTTAAAAAAACTAAATTCCATCGTTAGATTGATTATTTATGTGGGTCATGTAGAAATAGCCTTTTTACTAATTAGAGGTAAGATTATATATTATTAGACCTCTCCCAAACTCTGTCGTCCAATAGGATTCATACCAGATGTTTTTGTTAGTATTGTTGTTGCATATTGATTATTCAATTGGAAACAAACTTTTCAAACCTCACGTATCAGCAAGATTTTTATTGGGATGTTATTGTTGTAAATTGATGATGGATAAGTTAATTTTGGTTGAATTATTAAAAATTAACATGAATTAATCGTGTTAAAATTTAAGATTTCTCTTTTATATAAATTTAAGATGTTATATATTAAAATTTAAGATGACAACGTCTTATTATAACTTAATATTATAAATAAAGATAAATTTTTATTTAACTTTTTAAAAAAATTTGGGTGTGATTTAGATTGTTAACTAAAAAATTGATGAGTGTTTCCATTTCATATTACAATGACAGAAATCAAGATTTATCTTTTATATAAATCTTAAAACTTTGTTCAGAAAATCTGAATTGATTTTCCACAATTCACTGATTTCAAGAATTTGATATCTATAAGACAAGCACAAGAAAGATACCAAAGTTCAGCAACTTCATAACCTTCATAACCAGAAGAATAGAGTGAAATTTACTTGTGTTTTGCTAAATTGATTGTGTTCTGCTGTTGCAGAGCTGCTAACCTTTCTGAATGGCAATTGCAGATATGGAAGAGAAAGTTCACTACACTCTTAAGCTCATAGAAGAGGATGGAGACTCCTTTTCAAAGAGAGCTGAAATGTACTATAAGAAGAGGCCAGAGCTGATAAACTTTGTCGAAGAATCTTATCGCGCATATCGAGCCTTAGCTGAACGTTACGACCACATATCGACAGAGCTACAAAATGCCAACAACACCATTGCTTATGTTTTTCCAGAACAGGTTCAGCTTGCCATGGAAGAAGAAGATGATGAACCTCCACCCAAAACTTCAAAGAAGCCTCCAGAAGTGTCAAAAGGCAGCATTCCCAAGGTCCCAAAGATTCCTACGGACTTGAAAGGCGCCATTACATCAGCTGCAAAGAAATTGCAACCTAAAAGGTCAATGAAAGGAGCAAGTCCATCCCTTCCTGTGTTTAAGTCTGGTTTGAGCAAACCTGAAGGACTTGAACGGATCGACAAGCTTCAGAAAGAAATTCTGTCTTTGCAAACGGAGAAAGAGTTTGTAAAGAGTTCTTACGAAAGTGGGATAGCTAAGTACTGGGAAATCGAAGAGGAAATCAGACAAGTGCAAGAGAAGGTGTGTCTCTTGCAAGATGAATTTGGTGCAGGCATTGTCATTGAAGATGATGAAGCTAGAACACTGATGGCATCAGCAGCCTTGAAATCCTGCGAAGAGACGTTGACTCAGTTGCGAGAGAGGCAAGAAAAATCTGCAGAAGAAGCAGTTGCAGAAGCCGAAAGAATTAAGAATGCACAAGAGCAGATGAAGTCTCTCAGGGATGTGTTCTTAAACGGTGAGAACATTGACCATGAGAAGCCACAAGCTAAAGATGACGCTGTGGAAGTAGCGGAGGAGTTGAAGAAAAGTTTGGACCAAGAAACAAGTGTTAGTACACAAGCAACACAGGAGGAGAAGATTAAGGAGCAGTCTGATGGACTTAATTCTCCTCTTACCGTGATAGACATGGCAGAGAAGATTGATGAGCTTGTTGAGAAGGTGATTAGCTTGGAATCTGCAATTTCATCACAAACTGCTCATATACAGACATTGAGAACAGAAACAGATGAGCTTCAATCACAGATTAGAACCCTGGAAAATGACAAGACAACATTAGTAAATGGCAAAAATGAATTGAGCATAAATGTAAGAGAAATGGAGGAAAAGTTGAATGGACTTCAGGACCTAAATCAGAGTCTTCAAGAGCAGAATAACAGCCTTCAAGCACAATTAACTGAGGCACGCTGTACTCATGATTATCTCCCTAATAAAAATGTGAAGCAAGATGAGAAGCTTGACGTTACAAAGCAAATGGAAAATGGCTCTCTAGTTGAATTTAAATCTCAAGAAGGGTCCAAACAACAAGATTCTTTACCTCAACTTGAATCCCAAGAAGAATCCAAAAGACAAGAAAGGTTTAAAGGAGAAGAAGGTTCTCCAGTTAAAATTGAATCACAAGAAGATAACAAAGAACAAGAACAAGCATTTGCTTCTAATTCCAACTCCGAGGAGCCAGGGAAAGTGAAGCCGGAAACAGAGACCCAGATTTCAGGCTCTTTAGTTCAACTTGAACACCAAAGTGAAGCCAAAGGGCCAGACCTTCCTGTCGAGCATGTATCACAGGAATTGCTGAAAACAAGTGAAGGTTCTTTAGCTAATTTTGGATCCCAGGAAGCGTTCAAAATGCAAGAAGCTGAAATTGCTTTTAGTGACAAGGAGGAACAGGAGAATGTGAAGCCAGAAAAGGAGCTCAAAATTTCAGGTAAATCTGGTTATACTGAAAAGAAAATTTAGATAAAGACTGATTCTTTCTCTTTTCTTGGTATATATGCACGAGCGATCTGATTGTAAAATTCTTTTTTTCTTTTCTGTAGATAACAAATTTGGTGAACAGGAAGTTGACCTTCCTTATGAAAAAAGTTTGAAGGAAACTCAGGGCAGGCATTCAGATTCTGTACAGAAAGAAAACTGTACCGCTGAAGTTGATTTGCTTGGAGAAAGCACCAAGCCAGTCCAATCATCAACTGAGATGGAAGATACTCAAGAACAAATAAAAAGGAAAGATGATGAACCAGATTGGAAGGAGTTATTCATGAATGGTATTGAAAATAGAGAGAAAGCTCTGCTGACAGAGTACACGAATTTACTTCGCAATTACAAGGAAGCCAAGAAGAAGCTTGTCGAAGCAGAGCAAAAGAATGAAGATAGCCGCTTTGATAGCACATTGCAGCTAAGAGAACTAAAGAATGCTAATGCAAAGAAGGATGAGCAGATTGAGTACTTACGTCAGAAGCTCAGCCTTCTTCAAGCAGGTATTGGAGAGCCTTATGAATCTGAGAATTCAACAGAGACAGAACCTATAGCAGAAGAGAAAGATGCTATCGAGGCAATGCTGATGAACCTGCCAGAAGGCCTATCCGAGATTGAACAAAGATTCAGGTCACGCATCGATGAAGTTCTAGAGGAGAACTTGGATTTCTGGCTAAGGTTTAGTGCAACATTCCACCAGATACAGAAATTTGACACTGAAGTCAAAGATTTACAATCCGAGCTGTCAAAGCTTGATGATAAGAGAAAGAAGCAAGAGGGAAGTAGTGCTGGAAGATACTCTATCAAGTCAGATGCAAAGCCAATATACAAACACCTTGGAGAAATAAATGCTGAACTCACAGTCTGGTTAGAGAAAAGTGGACAGCTTAAAAATGAATTGAACAGTAGATTCTCATCCCTATGTGACATTCAAGAAGAGATAACATCTGCTTTAAAGGAAAGTGCTGAAGTGGGAGATTTTAAGTTTAAAACCCATCAGGCTGCAAAGTTCCAAGGTGAGGTTTTAAACATGAAACAAGAGAATAACAAGGTTGCAGATGAATTGCAGGCAGGGTTAGATCATATAACAGCGCTCCAACTCGATGTTGATAAAACTCTGACAAAGGTGAATGAAGAACTTAAGCTTTCAGGACCAAGGGGCAATCGATCCACCGACCTGCAACATTCAGACAGTCGGTCTCGAGTCCCTTTGCAGTCTTTTATCTTTGGACCAAAGAAGCAAAAACATTCACTCTTCTCCCGTATGCAGCCAGTGCTGCAAAAGAAATACAATGGTTTCAAATCAGGGCCTATATAACTTAATCCTTCTTGGTTCATTATCTCCAGTTCTGTTACTTACATTCTACTTAAAACTTCTTGTTTCTCTCCTGATATGGAAGTTGTTCTCTTCTGATGTTATGTTGAACAGGGTACATATTATCTTTTTCCAAAGAATGGCAAGAAGTACTTCAAGCCATCTGCAAACTTTTTTTTTTTTTCATTTTATTGTTCATGCACCTGTCTTGCATCATTTGATTTTGGTTTTCTAGAATATTAATTTACGTTTAATAGGCCAACACAATATGCAAGGTTTTCGTTTTGCTGTAAAACTAAACTACAATAGAATTTCTTTTTTTTCTTTCATCTTTCCAAGGTTTTGTGCATGCAATGAATTGTTAGTGATTAAGTCGGCTTCAAGATTCCTCAAAGCTTTTTTCATGTCCTGTTATTTAGTTTCTTCCTCCCAGTAAGATCTA
This sequence comes from Erythroxylum areolatum, assembly GCA_024520975.1. Classification (NCBI taxonomy): domain Eukaryota; kingdom Viridiplantae; phylum Streptophyta; class Magnoliopsida; order Malpighiales; family Erythroxylaceae; genus Erythroxylum; species Erythroxylum areolatum. Next base: position 64,762,628 of record JANIJH010000223.1, on the reverse strand, counting down.
CTTGATTCGAAGACTTTATGTTAGCTCTAATTAGCTCTGAAAGTACCTTTGATAATTTATGGAGTAAGTTCAACACAAACAAAGAAATTAGAACTCATGTAGTTTAGATTATTAAACAATAGCTTCAAACAGTTTTTAGTAGAAAAAAGTTCATTGAAGCATAAAACATGGAAAACATTTCCTGGAGGGATTCTTGGAACGCTTTGGTCCTTTGAAACAACGCTAACACAGAAGCACTAAGAGCTTACTAACTTCACCAAGCTAAAATAACAGAACAAGCTTGCAATCCAAGACTGTCAAGACCAGAAAGTGGTTGGAAATGACGATGCAGAGGATGAAGAACTTTGAATCCCTGAACTTGCAAATGCATAGAATTAGGGAACATTTCAGCTCCCCAGTTTTCCAACAGGCTGGTAATATGTTTCTAGATAATTGAAACTAATGCAAGATAAGATCAAGCACCAATAGCAAGTATGGAGAGCACAGAAGAGTACATTAGTCATTTATTTACTGCAATGGATGACAACAAACAAAGGGTAATAACCAAAATTTATGTACAAGCCTACTATGCCATATACAGTTTCAGATATGAAACTTCCTCAGGTTTACCACTTCAGGAAAGCCAATGTGTACAAATACTATCTAACGCACATTATGGTATCTTTATATCAGTCGTAAAGCCTGGTTTGCCAGTAGTCAGGGTATGTGCTAAGATAAGATCATGGCAATGGCTGTGCACTAAAGGATACCTCCGATACAATCTTGGCTCCCCTTCCTTGAGCCATGTAAAGGCCTACGTGATGCATCAACTCCTGCCATGAAGTAAACAAGCCATAATCTCATCTATTGCCTTTGCTTTGGAAAGGTAATAACTTATCCAAGAAATATAAAGTTCAATAAGTGGATACTGTGCATTCATGTAAGCAAGTGATGGCAAACCAACTATAGATGGCCCCGAGTTCAAAATTCACCAAACACAATTATTACTAATGAATTAGATAGGTACATCAATGGACAACATGATCAAGAGGAGAAGGAGATATTGGTCTCGAACAGTAAACAGAAACCCCCTTTTAAGCAAATCAAGAACTGTCCCATTTCTCCCTTTACAGGCCTAATGATGGAGGAAAAACAAAAGGCACCTCTCTTGCTCAGCTTAATCATTTGGTTTATAACCTCCTAGAAACGATTCAACACAGTCAGCATTCCATTTCTGATTAAGCAACATCACTGTTTTGATTAGCTATCCAGTGCTCACCAATTCATAAAAGTCCACAAAACTCTAGGATCACATTCTAGTCCTCAAACACACTGGTCTCCAACTCAAGTTATTCAATAGAAGAGCCTCGTTTTATATGTTAATCCACTGTGTGGATTGGAGATAAAGAAACAACTAATTTCTTGCTTACTTCCTAATTCACCAAAACAAAGCCAAAATCTGCCATCTTAATCAAGGAAACTACAAATTCAGCACACACGGGAAGGAATAGACTGAACTTGTATGAATTACTTAAGATTTTTTGTTTATCAAAAAGTGTGCAGACACGTACAGACAAGAAAAGAAAAAAGCAGAACTTGTATGCAGAAAATTAAAGAATCACGCATTTTATTTTATCCCAATCTTCTGATTCATTTCAACTTCAATAATACAGAAAATGGAAGCTTCAGAGGCACTACTTGCAGCCATCAAAAATTACAGGCCCTAAAATTCTAGATTTAAGTTCACAGATCTCAATCCCCTCGCAGAATAGAAGAATTGAGCATAAGTTGTCTCAGTTACCTGTGGATGTGCTATTCCGCCTTTGATGGCTTTAACAACATGAGCTGGAAGGTCAAAGGTTGCGCAGCCACGAGAGTAGACAATTACATCCTCTAGCGGAGCAAGCAGACGGCGATTTCTTGCAGAAAGTGTTGAAGAAACAAAATCCAGGACGCATACATCTGTGCATATCCCAGTCACCAGTATCTACACAGACAAGTATGTGTTCATAGTCACATTGATTTTAGTTTGCAGATGATAACTTATTGTTCTTCAACAAGAAATTAAAGAAAAGGGAAGGAAAAAAAAAAAAGCTTACAGTGTTAATCTGATTGTTCTTAACCCAGTCCACAAAAACATTGGAACCATCTTTCTCAATACAGCCAACAAAACCATCAATACAATCCTTGCGCCTAAGCGTGGCGTTTGGTTCATTCTCCAACCATTCCAAGGCTGCAGAGACCATAAACATAAATCAACACATAAGAGCCATAAAAACCCAGACGAGCACTCACGCCACCACAAAATTCTTTTGAGCAAATCATGATAATTTTCCTTTACATAATAGAAATCTAAAGAGAACAGTTCAAACAAACAAGTCGACAAGAACAGAAACAACACAAGGGACTAGGAGATCACCTGGAACCAATCTAGCTTCATCAGTTCCAATAATACAGTGAGGAGGGTATGGATGCTCTGGTATATCAGGATGATGTGAATCAAGGAACGCGAAAACAGGCCATTTGTTCTCACAGAAAGCTCTTGCAAGCCTCACGGATTCTTCCACCATTTCGGATATTTGCTTGTCGAGCTGTTTCGGAGCCTGACAGTGATATAACCAACAAAAGCACAAAACTTTACGACAACCATTTTCCATAACAAACGACAAAAAAACCAGACAACAAAAGTCCAATAGACTCACCAAATTTCCGGCTCCAACAGTGCAGAAGCCATTAACGACGTCTACGAGAACCAGACCAGTCTTAACATCTCCATTCAGGAACAAATGACCTTGTTCCACAGGAAGCTCGGCTTTCATCGATTCAGAAGTCCCAGACACCATCTTCTTTCTCTCTTATTCCAAGAAGCAAAAATAAAAAAAGGGTGTAGACAATCAACAACACAAACATATAGCATTAACATGGAAAACGTACAAAAGGGGTTGGAAAGAATTGGTCCACTGACGATTAACAGAGGAAAAAAACCGAGAATTCTTACTGGGTATAGACCACCGACAAACAGGTGGAACCATGATAGTGGTCAAGACTGTTGACAAATAGCAAGCACGTGGGATCTAAACAGGATAATGCTTGAGGACCCCACTCGTACAACAGTTACTGACTAAAAGATTCCTCAGACGATGGCCATTTCCATTAGGCTGATTAACAAAGTAAAAGCAAAGGACCGTATTTATTAATGGACCATGTAAACTTGGAAAATAAGCTACAATAGAATGCTTGCACTTCAGGAGAAGATGCCATTACGTGAAAAAGAGAAATTTGAGTTAGACAAGAGGGAAAGAGATGCCCTTTATAAAACAAGCAAAGTATATGGGAATAAACACTATAGAAAATGACTTGCGGAAGAAGTGAGTGACCTTTGCAACTCAAGTTTTTCCTTGTCAAACGTTCGGATAGTTTCAATTATTATAAAAGGTATATTCATAATTCAAAATTACAAAAATATAATATTTAAATACTAAAATAAAATATTTTACATGTTTTTATCGAATTATATTTACCCTGAAACAATTTTAATAACCTTTTTTAATGATTAAAAAACTAAATTTTCAATTATTCTTCTTAATTTATATAAATTATTTAATTTTTATTTAACAATTGTTTTCAATTAAAATTAAATTTCTTCTATAAATAAATATACTTTCTTTTTAATACTATTTTAAATTCTTCAAAATTTTCCAATCTTTATTATATTTATTACCAATTTAACTTTTAACTCTATTTAATTTCTTATACAATTTTTAAAACATCGAAATTTTTGATTAAAATAATTTAACAAAAAGTAATTTAAAATACATAAAAATCAATAACTTATGCACTCCATTTAATTTATTTGTCCAAGCATAGATTAAGTAAAGAAGTTGGCTTCCCTTTCAAAAAATTAGCCCTAGCTCTAACAGATTAAGGAAGCAAAATTTACAAATGCCTTAAAACACACCAATTGCCGTACATGCTTGTTCTCAGGGAACACAATATCACCATTTTTCAAGTCTTTTAAGACCCAAATCATTCTTTCCTACAGCACATTGCATAGATACAATCATGGTTTTAAATTCCGGTTCCTAATTAAACCATAATTGCAACCGTAATATCATCATTATGAATCGGTTTGTCGTAAATATGACTGCATTTTCCAGAATTGCATTTGTATCATCTGCAATTACAGTAAATCGAACATAATCATCTGGAATTTAAAACCTTGGATACCTCCACCACATTCAGCCAATGTAAATTACATGCAACTTTTGTCAATCACTTGACCAATCCAAGAGAAACACACCCTTTACAAACTGCCCTTTACAAACTGGTGTAACCTGTTTGATATGGAAACCAATACTGCTATTTTGGATGTCAAAGTAATATCCTGGAAAATTCAGTTCATTACCAACTTTGCAGATACACAACAAAAGAAAGGGTCTTTTTATTTGCCCTTGTTGGAATCTTGTGGGAGTTGTAGCCCCATGAGACCAAGTAAATTAGAACCGGGACCAGGTTGTCCTTGTTGGGAAGAAAACGAATCCATAAGGCTCTTCACCAAGTTAAAATCTACATCCACAGGAGTAAATTCCTCATCCATACCTTCACTGGGATTTGATGTCCCCTGCATATGTATCAACTCAACACCAATAACCAATTCAGATTCAACTCGTATGCAAGTCGAAATCATACGAATAAGCAAGCAAAACAAGATGCGCCATTCCAGCAAAAAGGAAATCATGCATAACTATGTTCATAAATGGAAGAACAAATAACAAATGAATGTATACATGTGTTAAAAGAGCTTCAACAAATAGCATATATTCAAAAAGATGGGAGTATGACCTCAGTTCTGTTAACAGAATCATCATTTACACGAATAAAACTTTTCTTAAGAGTCGTGCCCTTCAGCTGCTCATTCAGAGCATCTGAGTATGTATCCATGAATCTATCCTCTTCATTCTCGTCGGCATCGCCGTCACTTCTATATTCAAATTCATCTGAGACAATTAATATCATTAATACACAAGCAATGTAGGTCTTGAAAAATAACCGTGGTCAACAGCAACGCCACACAGAGAAAATTGAGAAGCAGGCAGTTTAACGAAATAAAAAACATATGATTTACAAAGATTATAGATTCTTAATGCTTGATTCATGATCAAACCTCTCGAACAAAAAATTGGAATATTGTCCTCTGTTTAGTATATCTGCTCAAACTGAGGATAATTCATAGGTCGTTTCAGGACACTGTTTCCCCAGAGCTTCAAATGTGAAAGTGAGCAGATATTGACATCTGGGACCATTGAAAATTTTGGATAATATCACTAATCCAATAATTTGATGAATTATAATATGGTGTTGTAGTTCAAAAGAAATTTCAATCACTGCACAATTTTGTTTGAAGAAAATTGATTAAAATTCTAGCTTAAATATCCATAGGATTTTTGAAAAAAGAGCTAATTTGACTAGACTAAATATCAAACTACGGAGACCTCCTCCACTAAATTCAAGCTATATGCCTTACCAAAATCCATGTCAGACGAGGACGCTTCCTCAGTACCACTACCACCATCCTCTTCTGCACCTCTCTGTTGCTTCAATACTGATTCCATATCTGCACCTCTCTGTTGCTTCAATACTGATTCCATTTCCCTTAGAAATCGGTCTGCATCAAGTTCCACTTCTTTCATATTCCTTTCAAAAGTAACAATTACATTAGTATTGTTAACTTCCTGTTGGCGAATTCAAAGAGACAGATAAATTTTAATATAATTAACTTCCTGTTGTCCACTAAATATTTGTGTGTAGATCTGTCCTAATGTCTAAATTCATATAAGCACTAACTATAAGATGTGATAGTATGGTAGAAAGAAATGCTATATATCTTTTGGTGATGATTTGAGCTCCTCACATTAGGGTGAATTGCAGCAATTGAAAAGGGTGAAGTGAAGAAGAAAAACCGTAAAGAAAATCAGGATGATACAAAATGGGTAAAATTGTGTATAGAATTGATAAACTTTAAGAAAAAATTCAATCATAATCTGAGATTCGCAAATGTTCTTATCAAGTTGACAAGGCTAAATACAAGTAATCCATCTCAGCCAGCCCAAGATAGTTAGCAAAAAATGTATTAGAAATTATATACACAAAAACCTTGCAAATGTAAACATATATAATGCATATGGAAAGTGTTATACACAAACCTATTTTCTGGAACCTCTGCTCCCTCATAGCTTGACACTTTGTCCACAAATGACTGCATGCTTTTTGCTACATGACCAAAATCAAAATCATCAAGATTTTTGCTGCTTGATGAAGAAGGTCCAGCATCTTGCGTTACTTTAGCTTTCTGACACCTTTTATGTTTTGCATTATAAAGATCCAATTCCTTTTGTTTCTCCTGAAGAGCAGAATTCAATTCATCCTCTCCATGGTAAAGCCAAGAATCATCATCAGAAGGAGGAACCTCATTATGTCTGAAGTCCTCAACTGAGTATGGCAAAGCAAGAATCTCATCAATCCGTCTGACAGGAGCACTCAGCATGTCACTGCAAGAGCACATAAAATCTGATCACATACTCCAAAACAATAAGAATACTAGCAGCCTAGTCAAATCATGACATCCATCACAAAACGTCCACAGGAAAATAGCTTTGCATGATTTAAAAGTAGACCAAATCTAACAACTTCTCTACTCTATCCCAGATAACTTTAACATTCCGGCTACTGTCTAACAAGAAAAAGCAGCAACTTAATCCTAAACAAGATAAGTACCTTGTCCTCGAAAACAAAACACTTTTGCGGTAATACTCCTCAGCATGCTCCATCCTCCTGTTGTACTCCTCTGAACCAGGTAACAGTCCTTCAAAGTAGCCATTTCTCTCCAAACTCTCCTTATAGTTGACCCAAGTACTTCCCTTTCCTTCTACACCTTCCTTTTTCTTTTGCTGATACATCATCTCGAACCCGCAAGCTATCTTCATGCCCAATTCAGCCTCCAAATACTCACTCACACCATCGCCTCTAGAGGGCATTGGATAGCACTTGGGAGCCTGAAATTTCTGCTGCATAAGCTGAGCATACATAGCCCTCGACATCTTCACCCCCACGCAAACCAACTCCTCCTCCTTCCCTTTCCTCAAAAACCGCTCCATTTTAGCCGCATACTTCATAGAATCAATATCCCTATCGTAAAAGCCTTCAACAGCTAAAGAAATGAAGCAAGGCTCGTGCTTTAGAACCTGAGCCACAGACACCAGAAGCCTGACCCTAACGAAATGCATATTTCGCTTGGCTCTTTCAGGAAAATCCCCAATCCTGAGCTTAATTGCTTCTTGAACTGACTCAGAGGCTCGCGATTCACTTTCGCAATTGATAAGAAACTTCAAGGAATCAACAAGGCTAGGCTTTGGCAAGCGATCCCTAGGAACAATATGAACCTCACCTCGACGAACAAAGACGCGATTTAGGCTGGTATCGGGGTTGAGCCAATACGGAAGGTGGAAAGCAGCTTCAATGAGGAGAAAATCACCATCGTTGTCCCAAATCCGGGCGGCAAGAGAAGGGAAGTGACGCGACACTTCGAACAGTAAAAAAACGGCAAACCACTCGTCCTCTATATTATCGCCAAACCGAAGCTTTCCGTGGAGGTGAGGGAGAGGAGAAGACTTGGCGGTACATACACACGTGGAGGTGGAAATGGAGAGCGAGAAGGGCTCGTGTTGCCAGATGTAAGAGGCAGTCAGAGGAGAGAGAAAGTCCAGAATTTGGAGGTGTAGGGAAGCGATGGCGGCAGCAGCGGAAGAGGAGGAGGAAGAAGAGGAATAGGGGACGGCAAAGTCCGGGAAGATAGTGTAGAATACAGTGTCTTCTGGAATACGGGAGTGCCGGTGCGAGAAGATGAGGTCGAAATCCGTCGGCTGCGTCGGCTCCGCCATGGTGGCGAGGTGTGTCCGATCACAGTGTGTGTGTCCTGTGGCTTCTTTTTATTCTTCTTTTGGTGCCCTCGCACCCTCGTGAACCTTCTTCTGCAAGTTTTAATCAAAGTTATTACAATAATTTGAAAATATTAACAATTCTTTCAATTTTATAGAAATTCATATTTTCGCATTATGTTTTTATTTTTATTTAATAAATAATATTTATAATAAATAAAATAAGACTGTATATTATCAAACTTTCAGACTTTCTTAAATTTTGCATCACAGTAAGATTTCAATTAAGTGTTAAAAATTAAATTCTTCAAATAATCCTATGTACTTAAAATACATTCTAAGTAACTCATAAAAGAATTTATAAATTCTTAATATATATATATATATATATATATAATATTTTTAAAATAAAAATGGAATATATAATTTTTGAAAAATATCTATCAAATTATTTTAATTAAAATAATATCATATAATTTTTAATATAAAAATTGGAAACGACAAGTCGTATGGGGAAAGGTCTAAAACAATAGAACCTATTACTAGCTGCTCTGGCATTCTTTTCTTTTCTTCGTTAATCTAAGGATGTGTTACGGCCAACAAGTCTCCGATCCCTCCAGAAACCGTCGTACCACCATAACCCGCAACGCGTTGGTCGTTGAAGAACTTCGCGGCCGGCTAGCCCAGACCGAGGCCAGACTCGAGCGCGCAAGGGCTCGGGAAGCCGATCTCAGCCGCCGGCTTCAAGAAATGAAGCGATTCGTCTCCGTCATGGAGATTCTTGAGTCCTATCTAAAAACAAGATATTTGGAGCAGTAAGGTTCTCCGTCGCCGATTAGGGTTTGTTTATATCACCTCCTCTCTGTTTCTCTCTATTATGTTTACTTTCTGATGTGTGGTCCTTGTGTTGGATATGTTGTTATAATTACTAAATCGGAAGGTCAAAATTTCTGGGAAAATTTCCATTCCCAGCTGAATTGTATTAATCAGTTGAAATTTTCGGGGACCTCCTGGTTGAAATATGGTTGGATGTATTAACGTATGAGCTGCATAAGTTGAATTCTAATGCTTTTGTATTCTTCTTGTTGAAATGCTTCATCTTCATGAACATGATAATGGGTTAAAATCTCATCATAAGGATATGGAATCTACCAGTCACAGATTGTGCTCCGCCATTATTAATCTGCATCTTAAAACCTTGGTACGAATATGATAGTGTGTCTAACTATCTACAGACAAGTTAACGATTTTTGCGCCTTCATCAATCATCATCTCCACGGTCCAATTCGCAATGGACTCTGGTTTTTGCTTAGTTCACTCATTGTTGTGAAAGGATACTTGGGCTTAGAGCATGTCAGAAGCCTAACCGGCCTGAAACACAGGCTTGATCGAACTAGCTGGAAAACCCAAAGTGACTAGGCCATTGGCTACTGCGTTTTCATTCTTGGTCCTTTTGAAGCACCATATCACCTAATGCTTACAAACTGACTTAACTCATTGGATCCATGAATTAAATCCAAAGGATAAGGAGTTTGACCTTGAGCTTTAAAAATCAAGTTTGAATTTAAAATTTAAGATCTTAATTATATTTAAAAAGGCCTTTAAAAATAGTTTTAACTAACATTTATAAATAATTGATAATTATTGAACTGTATTCAAATTTTTATTTTGTACAAGTTTAATTTTTATATAATATTATTTATTTATTATTATTAAAAATTAAAAATTTATTGTTTTATATATATATTGCTACAAAATTATATTTTATCCCAAAATAATTTCATGTGCTTATTTCACAAATTTTTTAAAATATGAATTTATGGTTGGGTCTAAATGCAAAACTTTTGTAATGGTTTGAGTTTATAAAATGAGGCCTATAAAAATATTTGTATTAGTTATAAATATAAAATTTTTAAAAATTATAGATTAGAGCAAAGTTTTTTTTAATTAAACTTTAAATTGATTTCATGTTCAAGTTCTACGGTCTAATTCAACCCAGAACCCAAATTGATTAAATAAAAGCTGCAAATTATTACTCTGAATATGGTGTACAAAAGTACCCTTTCGCCATGGGGATGTAACTCATATGGTAAAGCGCTCGCTTCGCATGCAAGAGGCACGGCGTTCAATTCCCAGCATCTCCATTTATAATTTTCCTTCTCCATTGTGTAGAATACAATGGGAGTGTCGGTGCGACAAGATGAGGTCAAAATCCGTTGACTGTGTCGGCTTTGCCATGGTGGCGAGGGGTGTCCGATCACAGGGTGTGTGTCCTGTGGCCTTTTTTTATTCTTCTTTTAGCCTTGGTTTGAATTGAAGGAAAGCAAGAGAAAAGAAAGGAAGAGAATTGAACTTCTCTTAGTTTCGACCGTTTGGATAAAAATAAGCAAAGAGATAGTGAGAAAATAGAGAGGAAATTGAAAGAAGTTTGAGCCAAATATATTTTCCCTCAAATTAGTAGAAAATGAGGAGAAATCTAAGATAAGAGAACCTCAATATATGTAAATTACTATAGTATCCTTATTCGTGTATGCTGAAGTTCCATAATCAAAAGCATAAAAGTCTTAAAATTTTCTTTTATTTGATATAAGTTTCAATTCCTTCATTTAATCAATTAGGAAATCAAGCAAAGGAAAGAAAGTCTGAATTTTCTTCCATTCTTTTCTCCTCTTTTTCTTTCAATATTTTCTTTCCTTTTTCTTGTGCAAGTAAGGATTCAAACAAAGGCTTGGTACCCTCGCACCCTGGTGAAGCTTCACGTAGCTATTACAATAATTTGAAAATATTAATAATTCTTTCAAGTTTATAGAAATTCATATTTACGCATTATATTTTTATTTTCACATAATAAACTAATTTCTTTAATATATATAATTTTTAATATAAAAATTGGAAATGACAAGTCGTATGATGAAAGGTGTAAAATAATAGAACCTATTACTAGCAGCTCTGGCATTCTTTAAGTATGTATATACTAAGAACGAAGGGGATGGACGACCACGGAATCGATCTCCTTCGTCCATTTTATCTAACGGTTATTACCCCCCGGGTTTATTATTGTTAATGGACATTTTTGTATTAATTTTAGATTTATAATTTACTAAACTCTTGTCTATTTAATATTTAAATTGTACTAATTAAAAGTTATCTGTTTTAATTTTAGGCACATATTAGCTTTGGAACATTTAAGAGTATAAAGCAAGAAAAGCTCTCAAAATAAGCAAAGATACAACCTAAAACGTTTAACGTTTTGACATGATACCAGTCACAATTTTTGCATGAAGAGGATTACAGCGTGAATGTAATAGTTTGGGACCAAGGAGACCTAAATGGACACTCAAGGAAGAGCAACAACATACACATTAGCTAATGGAAAAAAGAGGACGTTGATACAAAATTATGGCAGATGAAGACACGTTGAGCCAGTGGAGGAGACATGGAAGAAAAGAATGGCAGCAGCATAAACAACGGAATGACAAAACAGAGAGTTGAAAAATTGGAAAGTAGGCGTGACAGCTGTATTGTGCGTAAGTTGGAGACATTTCAACCAGTGTTATGGGACGCCGGAACGGTATAGAACGGAACGGACGACCACCGTACTGGCCAAATATACCGGTCGGTACCGGCCATACCGGAAAATACCGGCCGGTACCGTAAAGTTGAAAAAGTGCAGGGACTAAATTGTAAAATTTAAAATTTTAAACCTAAAAATTTAAACCCCCGCCCCAACACTCGGTCTCTCATCTCTCCCCCCACGCAGCCGATCTCATCTCCCTCTCATCTCTCTGTCGCGCTGCTCCTCCTCACCGGCGCAGGTCGCCTCTGGTCTTCCCACCGTCGCCATCGGTCTCCTCCTCATGGAAGCTTGCCTCCTCGACGCTCGCTTCCTTCTCCGATTCTCGCCGGTTTCGCTTCGTCATTCGTCGGTTCCTCCATGCAGACCCGACGCCACCACCACCTTCTCCAGTCCTTGCCGCCGCACCACAGCACCGCGACACCGAAGGGAAGCCACTGGAGACTCAACCGAAGCCACTGGAAAAACTGGAAAAAAAAAACCACAGCTTTTGTTGAAAAGGAGAACTTTTCAAATGGGTATAAGTATAACTAAATCAACCACAAAGAAACAGAAACAAAATAAACAGCTAATCGGAGATGATTATGGCGGCTGAGAAGTAGAGTAGAAAAAAAGAGAGAGAGAGAGGGGTAGAAACTAGAAAGAGAGAGTGAGCGTGCCGAAGACCTAATTTTTTTGTATTGTTTATATATATATATATATGTATACTATAAATTAATTAATTCAATTAAATCAAAACATATTATTAAAGTTAATTAATTTATTATTTTTTAGAAAAGT
>JANIJH010000223.1:64721874-64736754 GCA_024520975.1 Erythroxylum areolatum | reverse complement strand
ACCATCACAACCTCTTCCACCATCCCATTCAAACCTCGAATACCTTAGTACCGGCCGACTCCTCCGGCTCATCTGCAACAATGGCTACAGCCATGACCATCTTACCTCAAACAGCGGAGTTCTACATATGGCCTCACCAATCTTATTGACCACAGTGAGTTTTTGACAATGAGAAACAAACCCTTTTGTTGCTGACCCTCTTACTAAGAGAAGCTCTAATGCCTCTTTCTCGTGTAACCTCTGGCAGAAGTAGGAAAGACAAAACAGGATATGATGTGTTTTTTGGTTTTGGTTGAACGGTTGGAAAAAGCTTGTAGTCTTTAACAGGATTGATGAAGAAGACAGGCGACCCATGATGTTGGATCCTGTAAATTAATATTTGTCTGAAATGTCGTTAGACAAGAGATGTTGAATCATAGGGGTTGATTCTAGTTATTTAGTCGCGGAAGCTAATTTAATTTTCTCCATTTCTACGATATTTCTGATTGTCCGGTATGGCTAGAACTTGATAAGCTTTCAAGCCATGTTACAAAATTAAGATTTCCACTTGGTTTGATTAGTGTCACTTGTTTAATTCTAAAAATTTAGAAGTAGCCTCGTTTTGAATTTGGTTTTAATTTTTAAATTTTGTTGTTAAAAATTGATTATCGATAAATACATCTAAGACCGGTCAATAATTTGAGTAATTACTAATTACATCTAACATAGGGTCAATAATTTGAGCAATACGTCTTAAGTTTCAATGATTTGAGAGCAATACGTCCTAAGTTATTTGTTTCAAGCGTAGAATCATAGAATCAGAAGTAGTATGATTGATTCTCATCGTAATAAAGAAAATAAAAAATATCGAAAGTTTTCAGGTTCAAAATAAATGAATGATAGCAGTAGAGTGCCACTGTTATGTCGGCCTGACGGAGGGATGGCTCAGGATTAACAGTGATGGTACCGTACGATCGGGTTCCCACCTAGCAACTACTGGTGGTCTCTTCCGGTCCAGTTTTGGTCATTGGTGTAGTGGGTTTCTCTACAATTTAGGCACGGGAGCACCTCTGGAAACGGAATTATGGGGAGTCCACTCAAGCCTTTCGTTGGCTTGGGACTGTGAGTACCATCGTGTAATAGTTGAAATGGACTCCCTGGAGATAATTAATATCCTCTCTGCCTCATATAGTCTGATATCTGACCCTTTTCTTTTAGTGACAAGTATACGAGACTTGGTCTATCGAGAATGAGAGATTCAATTTCAACATATCCATCGGGAAGGCAATCACTATGCAGATAGACTGGCCACATTAGCCTATCAGTGGCCTACTTACGAGATCCTCCAGAGACTATTCGCCCCGTTCTCACGCATGACATGCATAGCATGATGTATCCTCGCACTCTCCGTTAGACACGACATGCCTATGAATCTGTTTTGTTTTGGATTTTTCTTTGTAAAAAAAAAGTGTCATTGTTATGTAGTGTGTTCGAGCCTAGGATTTGATTGTATTATAACTCTATAATTAATTCGTATTAAGTTTATCGCTGGGTGAACTGAATTGTTGATATTGATCTCAAAAAAGAAACGATAGGTAGAGGTAATCTATGGACAACTAACCATCGCAATGTAAAAATTTGATAGGTTCAATCTAGGGTTACTGGCCCTTCTAAAAATTTCTACTAAATTCATTAAATTGTTCTAAAGGACTTTGAAGCAAGGAGCGAAGGTGAAGCGTTTTCTTGACTGAGATTAATTAATTATTTAGTTATTTTTAAATTTTTAATATTAGATGAGTTTTTTAAACGATTGATTTTTATTTTCATTCTCAATAAATCTTAGATTTCAGAATGTATTTATAGCTTATTTTTATTATTTGATTTATTAAAAGAGGCTTTTGTTTAGGATATTAAAGAAAATTTTAGTATGGACCAAGAACTAAGATAAAAAAGAAGGTTAACGTAATTAAAATTGAATTTTTTTTAAAATTTTAAATTATAACAGCAATTTAATTATATAAATATAACTTAAAGCTTATTCTCATTATTTGATTTATTATGGGATTATTTTATTAATGGTATTAAAGAAAACTTTGATAGAGAGAATTAAAATAAGGAAGAAGGTTGATGTGTTGAAGTGTTAAATTACAAATATTTATTAACAATAACACCCGGGAGACACCTGTACTGACAAGATTTAGTAGTATGCAATGTTAGCTCTATTTAATAAAGAGATGCTAGCATTTAATAAAGAGGCTGTTTTTAAATTACAAATATTTAATATTGCTTAAATATAAAAAACTTAATTGTATTGTTAAATAATTTTAAATATATAAATATTTTAATTAATTATTATTATATTTACAAAAATAATTTAAATAAATATATTTTAAAAATTGTCTTATATATTAGAAAATTATACGAATTCCAATATATTTGTATCAAGATCAGACACAAACTCCGATAATTTTGGATAAAATACGATTACCACTAATTCTTTTTCTGTTCCTATCCAAATGAAAAGTACTCAAAAAAGTAGAATTTTGATGCCCATTTGACCATCGGTCTCCCAGCCGCAGGTGTCCCTTTTATCTTTATCTTTTGTTTCAAACCTTTTCCCAATGTCTATGCTAACGAATCTTTGGAATGCGTCCACTTTCCAGCTTTCAATGCCATGCATGCACTCTCCTTCAAGTAAATGGTCCAAGTAAAGACATGTCAAGTGGAGAAGATGAACTTGGAATTCTCATGCCACAAAAATTTGCAGGCTTTGTGACTTTTAAGACATGTCAGGTGGAGAAGATGAACTTGGGATTCTCATTTCACAAAAATTTGCAGGCTTGTGACTTTCTGATTTTACATACAATAATAATGGTACTGCATAATGTGAAATTTTCCACTTCGTTACTTCCCTCTAAACTATGTAGATACAAGCAAATTGTTGTGATCTTTCACGTATTCAGGTGAAAATCGTGTAGAAGCAGCAGTTTCTACTCCATCACGAGCTGCAGATGGCGGTCTAGGTCATTGAGATAGTTGGTGCTGGTATAATCTTGCAAGTCACAACCATCTAAGAACAGTGTTCTTCCTGAGTTGGTCTTTTGTGTAAGCTCCATTACGTGAACTTCCTCTCCCTTTAGTATCTGCACAACCTGAGCAATTTTTGAAACTTGGATTAGGTGCTTTTACTGCAACTGCATAGCATTTTGCTTTGAATTGGAAGTTTGGAACAAGAACCTCGTACGTACTACTTACCCGGTTCATGTCTGGACGCATACTAGACAAGTGGTGAATGCACAATGATGCAGTCAAAATGGCACGTTTCATTTCACAAGGATCATAATCGTCTCCTAACTGAGAGTCAGCTAATTCCTTGACATTATTTGCCTCCAACAATGGTTTTGCCTGTGCAAAGGATCGAGAATGAGCAACTCTGTAACATAATCTGGTATTTGAGAATGAGCAACTCTTAGCATAAGATGCAGGATCATACCCAGATTGCAAGGCTTTGTCTGCTTGAATCGACGGCGCGGCGACCGGTGATGATTTCTAATAACAGAACTCCAAATGCAAATACATCGGTCTTCTCATCTACAATTCCATGCATAAAGTACTCTGGAGCCAAGTATCTGAAAAGCCATGTTTTAAGTCAGGGTAGTCAGTCTGGCCATGGTGTAGTTCTAAAAGCAACTTTTTTCTTTTTTTTGGAAAATTTCTAACAGCAACTTGCTCAGTCTGGGTATCGACTAACCCGAATGTGCCCTCAATTGGGAAGACAATGTGGTGGATCCAGTTCTCTGGAAGCCATTTGGCCAATCCAAAATCAGAAATCTGCTTGTCAAGAAACAAGTCACAAACTTAACATCAGGGGGGGAAAAAAAAGGGATGATATGCAGGCAATGAAGCTCGATCATATAATCTGATAAATCACCTGCGCCTCAAAATCTTCAGTAAGTAATATGTTTGATGCTTTGATGTCTCTGTGGATAATCCGCCTCGGACAATCATGGTGGAGATACCGCAATCCTTCTGCTATTCCCATTGCCACCTTAAACCTCTTCTTCCAATCTAAACATTCCCCTCCACCTGAAACAGTGAAGTCTCCTCATCAATGAATATTTGAGTATCAGAAATAAAAGATCAGAACTTTAAATTGTATCTGAAACATACAAAAATGCTAAAAACAAAGCGAGTACAAGGGAATTAGAGACAGCACCATGAAGAAAAGAAGCAAGACTTCCTTTGGGTAAAAATTCAAGTACAAGGTGCAGACCATCATCAACGCTAAATCCAAGCAGTTTAGCTGCATTTGGATGGTTTATGTGAGCAATAATCCCAAGTTCTGATAAGAAGTCAACAATTCTGTCCTCTTCTTCCTTCTCACTACTTATTAGCTTCTTCACAGCTACAATTTGACCATCAGGTAAGAGGCCTTTGTACACTTGTGCATGGCCTCCTTCCCCAAGCAAGTTTTCTGAACAATTTCAAACACAGTTAGAACTATATCAGAAGCTAAATCACCCAAAAAAAAAAAAAACAGAAATTGTTAATAATTGGGCAGATAGCACCCGAAAAGGGCTTGGAGATTGTTTTTAGCTTTTGAAACATTGAGATCAAAAAGCACTGTTCCAATGTCACTTTCCTGAGTTCCGAGCCTTTAATAAATTAGTCAAAATAGTCTCCTCTTATAACTTTTAGTTGGGCCACGAGCTCAGGCACCATTGACTACTTTGTGTATCTGTCCACAATTTCAATTCTAGTTATGACTTTTCCTTAATCCAAGACTAAACTAAAGTTTTGAGTTTAACTAAACCAAGAAAGCGACCTCTCCGCTCTTTATTCTATGTTTGAACCTTGTAATTTTCAAACCAGGAAACCTGATTTCAGAATATGCTAGGGGCATGCATCAAACCATAATCAAGATTCAGGATAGAAGCCAAGCAACTGGTCTCTGAAAACTCAGTTAGCTAACAACTCCAAAATCCATCAACTGAACACAAAATACTAACAATCAACTGAATTCTAAAAGAGGGTTGTTCCTGGTTTGTAACAAGATTAATATGAAGAAGATAGGAAACTGCAGAAGTTCTATTGCTCACCAGAACTGTAATTATCTGTAGCAGCCATCAACTCTGAATGGTCAAAGTTCCTCCATGACGGTATTGGCACTGATATGCCATCCAAATCTATCAACATATCGGTTGAGTTTTGGATTCTTGAGATTTTCTTCTTTATGTTCTTCTTGGCTATAAGATCATATGTTGTGAGCATTGAAATCACAGAGAACTTCTTCACTGACTTGATTTTAAAAGCATCAAGCATGCGTTTCCATTGTGAGCTATCTCTGGCCTCTGCTACTGCTTTATCCTGGACTAGTCTTTCATTGGAGCCTGAGCTGCAAGTACTGCTACTGATGCTGTGATCAGAGTCTGCCCCTAAAATAGGAATCTCCAGTACACATCTTGGTGATTGTTCACTCTGCGTTTCCATTTCTGGGCACTCCTGGCATCTACTTCCTTCCTCTTCTTTGTTTCGATTCATAAAAGCAAAATCATTTCAGAAAAAGATTAGTGAAGATAAACAGAGGAAACAGAGGAGATAGAAACATTCAATGAGAAACAAAGAATCATCCCAAACAAAGCCAAATGATTGATTAAAGCATTTACAGACAGAATACTTCATTATCCCAAATAAAGCCAAATGATTGATTAAAGCATTTACGGACAGAATACTTCATTAGAAACAGAAGCTAAAATCTTTGTATTAACCTAAAAGCCGACGTCTTTTGCCAGTAACGTTAAAATTGTTTTCAAAATTTCCATTCCATTTCCATCCATTGAAGCAAACCCAAACACCAAAAAGCAATAAAGATCAAAACTTTCTCCCGGAAACAGACAAAAGAAGAACCCCACCTTGCACAGCCATTGAAAACTCTATCTGGGTTTTCTTCCTCCAAAGAGAAAACTCAATACTCTGAAACACCCAGAAAACAGAAACGTGGGGGACTCAAAAACTTGCCTACATATCTTGGCTATGGTAAGAAAAGGAGGCAGACAAAGAGAAGAGGGACAGATACACAATAATTGCTTGGAAAAGAATGGTATATCTTTAGGAGTTAGTTATTCTTGGAAAAGAGCAGCCTAGATAATCTAAAACCAGGTTGAGGGTACCAGGAAGTTTGGAACATATCCTATATTTATATACACTTAACTGAAATATGGATTAATCCGAATTTGAGTAACTGAGAAACTAAAAGAAAAGAATCTGAAAGAAAATGAAAGAGTCTCATGTGATCTCATGCGTTTATTTTTACTGTTTGCTTTTCTCGCCGTAATTGGCGCGTCAAGAAATAAATGTCGGGTAGCGGCCTTTAACGAACCCGCCAACGGCCGTAATTGTTCGATGTCTATGAGGGTATTTTGGGCATTCCTGCCGGGCAAGTACGTACGCACTCCGTTGAGAATTGGCGGGGCCTTATTATTAGATATATATTAGGGCTTAGGGTTTGGTGCGTGTTGCTTTTCTCGCCTAATTTCATGCTAGATATTTTTAATGTTTAATTTTTAAAAATATTTTAATTAAATATTTAAAAATAGGATAATTCAATAAAATATTAATATCTTATCACCAATATTTACAAACACTACGTGATATTTTTTAAATATTAAATAAGCGATTATAATCTGTCAATTACATAAATAGAATATTAATAAAATAAAAATATATGTCTTTTAAATTTTAAGTATTTAATTAAAAACTTGAAAATTTTAATGCTTAATCAAAATAAAATTGAAACTTTTTAATTTTTTATCCACGTCTATTTACATATTAGGTATGGATTAAGAAAAAATTATAAACAATAACGATTATATTATTTTAATGACTTTAATTTTAATTTACAAAATTTATTAAATATTTATCTAAAATACATCATTAAAGAGTTATTACATATTTTCAATTATTTATTTAATGTGTATCTAAAAATAGTGATTATAACATTTCTCATTATAATATAGTATACTAATCTTAATATCTAAATAATGAATTAATATTGGGAATTAAATACTCTCTAATATTAGGCACGTGAAATTAATGTTTAAAACATTAGACCGAAAATTAAACTTATAAGATTTAAAAGATTTAACCGATATTATATTATTACAAAATCGATTAAAAATGTAATAATTTAAAATTTGATTGAAAATTCTATCCTGATTTATAAAAAAATTTAAAATTTAATTGAAAAAGGAATTTGTCTAATGAAAATTAACAGATTGATTTTATTTTATAAATTATAAAAAGTAATAAATTAATTAGTTTTTAACAACCAAAATTATTAAATTAAATCAAACCAAAAAGTTAAAAAAATTAAAAAATTAATTGATTTAAAATTTTTATTATTAAAATTTTAAACATAAGGTTCAGGTAACTTATTTTTATTATTCTATTTTTATCTTATTTTATAAGCATATATATATATATATATATATATTTATTTATTTATTTATGAGTGTCTTGTTACCTTAAAAATAAGGTTAAGTAAGTACATAAGAAAGGATCTCCAGACAAAAGAAAGGACAAGCAGTTAGCTTCAGACGACCCATATCTCAATCTCATGGTTGTTTAGGCCAACAGCTGGAGAAGAGGATTTATATTTTTATTAATATTTTTGTGTGTCTGGTCCAGTTTTGTTCTTTTTCGGACAAGCCTGAACCGAGTGTTTTTTGACCGACGCCAACGCCTGATGCTTCACGCACCACATAAATTATCACAAGGGCCTTTTTGTCTATAGTCTATACTCTGTTACAATCATCGGTTTGACTAGGTTTGGTAACTTAAAGCCTATTGCAGCTTAGTTATAACTAATTAAGATTCGGATTAGACTTAGATTTAGAGACTTAATCCTCGACCGGTTCAAACGGTCTGCTTTTTCTTAAAATAACGTGATTTTAGTATGCAAATTTAAGATCGAGTTGACTAATCTTTAAGTCCGAAAATTCAAAGTTTGGTAAGAATAGTCCAAATAACCCAAACTTCCTCTTCAAAATGACATTAATTTAATTTTTTAAATTATGTTATTTATGTGCGGCTCAGTTCTACTTCTGTTTTTTTGTTATAGTTTTAAATTTCTGTTTTCAATTTTTTTTAGTTTTCTTTCAGATTAAAAATAAAAACCTGTTTAGTTGTTAATGTTGATGTAATTGTATTTTTATCATTGATAATAATTACATTTTAGATAAAACTTAAAGATAGATTATTTTTAATTAAATAAATTTATTTAATATTTTATATAATATTTATTAACAAATTAATAAAAATGATGTTATTTTAATAAAATAAATAATTTAAAAATTAAAATTTTTATTTATAAATTAATATTTATTTGAAATATATTTTAATTATTAAATCAAATTTTATTTGAATATTTATATATTTTAAATTTAATTATATATATTTTAATTATAAAAATTAAATATAATTAAATTATTTATAATTTTGTTGATAATAAATTTAAATTTATTAAATATATAAATATAATGTTGAATTAAATTATTCATAATTTTATTAAAATAAGTAATTAAAATAATATATATTTAAATAATAGTAAATTATATTATAAAAAACGAAAATAAGAAACAAAAATCACTTTATATATTTTTTTTATAAATTTTCAAAATTGGAAGAAAATAAAACAAAAAAACTCAAAACTAAAAAAAACAAATTTTTTACTCAATTTAAAAACAAAAATAAAAAATAAAAATAAAAATAAACACCTTATATATTTAAATTCAGATTGATTGAGTTTTAAATCGAGCTCAAGTTTTAAAAATTGACTTAAATAGTTTAAATTACAGATTCAATCTAGAGAGAACGTAAATAAGAAGAATTAAACACATAATTTTTTTTGACTCTATCCCTCCCACTCCGAACTCAACTACTCCTAAAGGCACTTACCACTAACACACTAAGCTGTAATACTGAAAACAGGGAAAGCAGACAAGATGATTATCAGAACAAAATTGGATAGGTACAGTTCCGGGCATTAATAAGTACTTAAGATGACATGTTTAAGTTGGTGGAACTAATCTCGTTAACAAGACTTTGGAACTTGATGTCTAGATAACGTAAAAATCCACAAGAACACAACCCCACCAACCTCACCAATGTCAGCTTTGGTTAGGGAAGTGAGTTTAACCGTATTCCCTTATGTCCATGGAACTATTAAGAGTCCAAAGAGAAAGGAAGAAACAGAAATCTGCTTATGGTTCGTTGTTGACTAAAAAGTGAGGCTTAGTGCAGGAATGACTTTTGGGGACAAATGGGCCCTTGTCAATTACTTTTTTGCTTGGGTTCTGCGTTTTGTTTTTGTTAACTGGGATTTGGTACTCTCCGTATTCAAAGTGGGACACCAACTATTTGCCCAACTGCATGTGAGGGGGATTTTGGTTTGCTAAAACCACTAACAATATGGGTTAATTTAAGGGTAAAAGATATGGGTGTTATCCACAATTTAAAAAATTAGTTTTCTAATTATTTTTAAAATTCACAAAATTTTTATAAAATTTAATTTTTAGAAAAATTAATTAATTCTTTTCATTGATTAAAATAATAATAAAATTACTTATTTGTGATCATAAAATCATAGGATCAAGTCACGAAAATAACTTCTTTATAAAAATATAAAGGGAAGACTGCATACATTATAACCCTCCAAAACTTCTCGTAAAGTGGAGAGTTTTGTATAATAGGTATGTTGATTCTCTCTCTCTCTCTCGCTTTCTTTCTTTTCATGCGGATCATTCGAAAACAATCTAAGGTTGCGTATTATTGAAATTCCTCAAATCTCGTGTACCAGCGAGATTCATAAAAGATGTTATTGTTGTTATACAATATGAATATTTAACGTTGACTAATTAAATATCACTTATGTGATAAATTAATTTAATTTTTAAATTCGACTTAAGAAAATTAAATTGAACTAAAATTAATATTATAAGATAATTAAAATAAATTATTAGATTGAGTCATATTTAACTAATTCGGTTTAAGTTTAAGAGTTGAGTTTAATCAACGTGAAAATAATATTTAATTAGTCAACCTTTGATATTTATATTGTCTTTATTTATATTGTTATTTTTAACCCAAATCTAAGAAAATAAGTTTTTCTAAAAAATTTAAAAATTAAATACAAATTTTTTGGAAATTCAAAAAAGGGTTAATTACTAAAAATACCAAAACTTTGATAATTTTTTAATGATAACTCGAACTTTAAAAAGTAACAATAAAATGTTCAAAGTTTCAATTTTTTTTTCAATTTTAGCTCAAGCTTTAAAAGTAGCAATAAATGCTCCAACTTTTAATTTTTTTCAACTATAGTCTAACATTAATATTTTCATTAAGTTTATTGATGTGACTTGTCACATGTTTCAAAAAATTTAACTGTTAATACACGCCAACCAAAATTAACGTAACAAATGAAGATTAATTAAACTATGTCGTTTAATCACATAATTAAAATGATGTCATTGTTTAAAAATTACCTAAATCAGATTATACAGTTCTAACGACCTTTTGCTTTGATTCAAATTTTTTCCTTTTTTTTAGTCAGTTCTTTCAATGCCCTCACCTTTCGATTTTCAGATTATGCAACCTTGACACTCTCACACTAAGGATATCAGGAGACAAACTAAAAATGAAGAGTTTAGTAATACAGTACTTTGTAATGCGAGAGTAGTTTGGGGTGTCAGAAAATCAAACAGAAAATAAGAAATTGAGAGTATCGAGGAAATAACAGATAATGTCTAGTTATAATTGAAGAAGATTGTTGAGCATTTTATTGCCATTTTTTGAAATTTGGGCTATAATTGAAAAAAATAAAAGTTTGAACATTTTATTGCTATTTTTTAAAAGTTCGGATTATAACTAAAAAAATGACGAAATTTTGAGATTTTTTTAGTAATTAATCCTTTAAAGCATAAAAGATGCTTATTTTTTTATCCCTTAATTTAATACCTTATGATGGTGCAATATTTTTTTTATTGACTACCGTGTATTCTATTTGAGGTCAAGGATCAAAAGGGTGTGCTTTATATGAGTAAAATAACTGAAAGTTTGAACACTTTGGGTGATTAAGTCAACTCAGTCAGTATGGTCCTGAAAGTCACAATTCTTGGTAAACTTTATCATATATTTTGGTATATATTTGATTATCTTAAATTAATGAGATGACCCTAATTTTTAAAGCTCTTATTATAATCAATTTCCTAATCGATTACTTTTATTTTTTTTTAAATTAAGTCCTCTAATATTAGTGATTTTCTTAATCAAATAATTTTTATTAACGGAGTTTTATAAAATTCAAAACTAGATAAAAATTATTGATAATAAGAGGATTTAATTGAGTAATAATCAAATTTGATTTAATTAACTATTTTTTAAAATCATTTTTTACTATTTTAAATATTAAATATATATACATAATATACATAGTAAAAAATTTTAATTTACTTTTTTTTGTAGGTAGTGAAGTGAAGTTTTTCAAGTTCTAAGAGTGATTGTCTTTGATTCTAGGAGTATGATCGTCTTTGATTCTAGTCTTACTCCCAATATCATGTCTTGTGTTTGTAAAGGCTTTATTAACGGTGTGTCTATCCCCTTCTAATTGTTTATCTTTCTTGCTACATGAGTACTGCTTTTAACTCTTGAATGCATCTTTATTATGATTGTTTGTAAGATTTGTTTTGTACGTGAATTTCTTGACAAGTGCATTTTGTTGACAAGTTGGACATCTTTTTTATAAATTGTTATTATGCTGCTACATTTTTAGTTTATTTTATTTATTTTTCTGAAGTTATTATTTTATTTTAATTATTTATTATTACTTTATTCTAAGTATTTATTATTTTTTAAATATATTTAGTTATTTTATGACATCTTTTAGATTATTTGAATAAAATAAATGAATTATTTATTTATTTTAGTTTTATTTATTTACTTTTTTTTACCCTGCATCACGTATTTGTAATTTTTTGTTGTTTTATTACTATACTAAGTACTTTGCTTTTCATTGTCACATTTGCATATGAGTGTATCAGAAATAGCCTCTCTATTCTGTAAGGTAAAGCTGAGTATTATCGAACCTCTCTACTTCGCATTGGTGTGGGATTCGGACTGAGTGTGATGACAGTGATGATGATGATAATATAATATAATAAGTATTAGTTTATTATATAACAAAAATAGTTTTATGTTAATAAGTGTGATTTATGATCCTAAATCCATATAATATTTTGTTATCTAACCTAATTTTATTTTCATTTTATTAAATACATGTAATCATAAATATTATAAAGAATTATGAAGGTTGAATATTAAAATTATTGTTTTTTCCTTCAAAATTATATCACTATCACAAAAGATTATTTTGAGGAGACAGTCACTTTTTAATATTACATTCAAAATAAGTCTATTAGCATTGCTTTTGAAAGGATAAACTCTATTTTGTTACATTTAATATTTTATTATCCGTATCAAACCTAACAACATAGCTCATAAAAACAAGTAAATCCAATAATATAGACAATAAAATTATGATAACATAACTTATATTTTATATTTTAATTTTATTTAATAATATAGTAATATTTTTATGTCATGATTAATTAACGCTTATAATTGTTTTAGATACATTTATCATGTTTGGAATCATTTAAAAATAAAAGATAATTAAACTAACTTAATACTCATGGTCATTATTAAACATCTTACTTGTGGCATTTATATTTGCCACATGTATAATTACTATATTGATTTAAAATAGGCAAAAGTGTAATTTTAACTTTAATGTTTTTTAAAAATATAATTTGAATAATAACATTTCAGAGCATCAAATGATGTTTTATGGCTCTTTAAAAGAAAAATACAACTTGTAAATTTACAACTTGGATTACTTCCCTGTTATTTTTACCTGAGTCAACTTGTGAATTCACAAACACTTATCTCCAAAACCGAACTTCTCTGATTGGAGTATCGGACAGACTTCTTAAATTGACATGCATTACAAGATAACAAAGTTCTGTCCTAGATTTCCTATTCCGGATAGGATTAGGCACACTCTTTCGTTACTGTTTTTCACATCCGAACTCTACGTTAGCCAAAATCCTTTCCTTCTTCGGATTGGAAAATCGAAAACTTGCTTTCCTAGTGATGATCGGACTCTGCTACACTCCTTGATAAATGGCATTACTTACGCGCTTCATGTCACCAAATTTCCTTTGAGTTTGAGTTTCAGTTTGCAAGCAATTGCAATGTTTTACGTAGGTCAGAAGGTGGAAGTTTGCAGCAAACAAGAAAGGTTTATAGGCTCATATTATGAAGCAACAGTGATCAAATATGAGTTCTCTCCTTCCTCTTCCATCATCACTTACCACGTTCAGTACAGGAATCTAATCGAAGAAGATTCTGACAATCCATTGGTTGAGAAAGTTTCTGCTGACGAAATCCGTCCTATCCCACCACCAAAACCTCCATGTCCGTCTCCATCAAAGTACCCCGACTTCAAGATGTTTGAGGATGTGGATGTTTTCGAAAATGAAGGTTGGTGGTCTGGGACGATCACTGGCAGAAATGGGAGAGACAGGTTCTTTGTTTATTGTCCTACTCGAGAAACACTTGATTATCATCATTCTGAGCTGAGGCATCATCTAGATTGGATCAACAGAAACTGGATTTACAGCAAAACGCATGACTCTTCAAAGAAACAGACACGACCCATAGAAAGAAAACTAACGGATAACAGAAGAATCCTCAAAAGAAGAAGAATCGTCTTGTAAAAGTTTTAGCTTTGTTCTAGCTAGAATATTGATATAGATCTTCCTTTGTTTCGTTGTTTGTTTTTGTTTGATACCAATACAAGCCTACTTTTTTATCAATCTTAAACATATTCTTGTTAAGGCCAAAGTTCCAAATCCCTTCCTAATAAGGTTAAGCAAAATTAAATTCTACCATCAATATTCAAGAACCATCTTCTTTTGTTTTACACTAATATTCAAGAACCATCTTCTTTTGTTAAAAACTCAAAACTGACAAAATATTTCGTTAAACTGATCCTGATTCGACCATCTCGAGCTTTTCCAATCCTGTACCGTCGCAGGATTGGCTTCTGGACTGATGATCAAGTATGGAGGGGTGCACAAGAGCGGTAGACCATGCAAGAAACATGGAACACGCCAATCGTATCATCGTCAACTCAATCTCAGAGCTAGAACCTTACGCAATTAGCTCCTCCAAGGACTGTGATGCACCACCAATTTACGCAGTCGGAACAATACTTAATCTCGAGGATCGAATGCCCTTGAGGTCCAATAGAACCGAACACGATAAAATCATAAAATGGGCTGACGATCAACCTGAAGAATCAGAAGCATTCATGTGTTTTGGGAGCGAAGGAAGTTTGTGTGAGACATAGTTGACAGAAACTGCTAATACAGTTGAGCGAAGTGGGCATACGTTCTTGTGGGTTTATGCAGATGGACACTAGACCTGTACAGGGTTTAAACTTTAAACTTTTGAAAATAAAGTTTAAATTCTTAATTTATTATAAAATAAAGTTTAAAATTTAAATTCAATTTATAGACTCATATTTTTATAAATTTCAATAATTATGCAAAAAATAATTATTGGATAATTTTAAAATTAGTTTGAAATAAAAATATATAACCTCCTACGATAATGATAAATGCAGCATATTAATCATAATTTATAAGAACATTAATTTAGATAGAAAATTATAAAAATTTATAATTTTGATAATTTATAAATAATATTGGTTCTGCCGGATTTTGGCTGAACTGTACGTTGCCGTTTGGATCCATGAGTCTGCTACTTCCGGTGATGATTCCG
>JANIJH010000223.1:64643687-64656729 GCA_024520975.1 Erythroxylum areolatum | reverse complement strand
AGATTGTGTTTAGTTTGAATTTGACTTCTGAAATTTTATCTGCAGATTTATTCCATCCTTAGACGTGCCTACGCTTAGTCATTGAATTTCTGTCATTTTGGAAATTTCGGATTTCCTTCCTTCTTTTGCATCTTTTTGATTTCATTTCGTCTCTAAGGTGTTGAAAACCATCTGTAAACAATTATAAGATAATTCCATCAATTCTGGATAATAATTTCAACACATTAACTATAATTAAGTCCAAAATAAGTGCAATCCAGTGACTTAGCACAACAATTTGCATTTAACAGCTTGCTGTTAGTTGCTACATAACAGCTTGCTATGCAAGCTCTCACTCGGTCGAGGGTCTATAAAAGAGCCTCCCTGCCTCTTCTCTTAATACATATGCACATCAAACATGCATGAGATATGTGGTGATTTTGAGAGTGAATTTTAGAGAGTTATTTTGTGTGAGAGTAATTTTTGAGGTATTTTTAGAAAATATTTTTCTAGAAGAGTGAGTGAAAAAATAGTAAAGATATTATCCTAAAGATGGTAAATTTGGGAAACATTTTGTATGAGAATATCACTATTTTCTTATATTATTTTTTAATCTCTGTACTTGTTATTTTTATTAGTGAAAAATTTATTCAGAGTTTGGCTTATAGATGTAGCCCAAATTAGAGGGTAAACAACGTTAAATTTTCTGCGTGTTATTTCCTTGCTTATTTTACTGTAGGATTTAATTCATAATTTTTCCCAATAGTGCATTCACAAGATTGCCTTTTGGATTGATGATCAACTATGGAAAGTTAGACAAGAGCTGTAAACCATGCAAGAAACATGGAACACGCCAATTATATCATCGTCAACTCAATCTCAGAGCTAGAACCTAACGCAATTAGCTCCTCCAAGGACTGTGATGCACCAGCAATTTACATGGTAGGAACAATACTTAATCTCGAGGGTTTGAGGTCTAACAGAACTGGACATGATTAAATCATAAAACCGGGTTGATGATCAATCTGGAGAATCAGAAGCTTTCCTGTGTTTTGGAAGTAAGGCAAATTTGTGTGAGACATAATTGAGAGAAACTACAAATGCACATGAGCGAAGTGGGCATAGGCTTTTGTGGGTTTTATGAAGATGGGTTCATGTAGAGGACGAGAAACAAGGGTATGGTTCCCCGGTGGTTACTAGACCTATACAGGGTTTAACAAAAACTTTCTAAAATAAAGTTAAATTTATTTATTAAGATATTAATAATAATTTATAAGAGCATTAACTTAGATAGCTAATTATAAAAATTTATAATTTTGATAATTTCTAAGTAATATAATAATAAGAAAATAATATAATTTAAATAAATATTAGATGATGATAATAATACATTAAAATATTTATGAGTTAAATATTTAGTTGGACATTTTTATATAATTTAAACCTTATCTAAATCATATCAAACTTGTTAAGTGATCGTTTCACCACAATAGCTTAAGCTGTTATGTGAGGCTAACTTAATTGGTTTTATATATTTACTAGCACACCTCTTCAAGTGAAAGCCTTTTGGACTTGAAACTGCATAGACATACTCTACCTTGTGCTGAATAATAGGTGGGTGTTAGGATTTAAACTCACGATCACTTGATCACAAAGAATATGATACCATATTAAGTAACCGTTTTACCACATCAGCTTAAGCTATTGTGTGAGACCAACTTAATTTGTTTTATATATTCATTAACACGTTTCACTACAACAGCTTAAGATGTTATGTAAGGCTAACTTAATTGGTTTTATATATTCACTAACGCATCCCCTTAAGTGAAATCCCTTTTGACTTGAAACTTACACAAGCTCACGCTACCTTGTGCTGAATAATGGGTGAGTGGTAAAATTTGAACCCACTACCACTTAGTTATAAATGCTTTGATATGATGTTAAGTGATCGTTTTATGACAATAGCTTAAACTGTTGTGTGAAGTCAACTTAATTAGTTTTATATATTCACTAACAAAATTCTGCACATAAAATCATATTGAAAAATCTACAATTCCACTAGTTTAAGATTTACATAAAATAATTTGACAAACTTTTAAAAAAATTTCAACAATCAAAGGTACTATTATAATAATATCATAATTTTAATATTTATTTATACTTCAATATTATTAATTTAATACCTAAAATATAAAGATAATAATAAAGATAGAATTACAACTTTTGTGAACTATTAAAATGTAAATCATATTTTAAGGCAATTCTTAAATAAATCTTTTTTATACTATGTTAGCATATGATACATACAAATTGTGTGCATGTGTTATTTTTTGTAAACCAATTTTTAAAAAATTGGATCAAAAGTTAAAATTGTAAAATAAGAAATTTAAAGCTCAAGAGACTAACTTGTAATTATAACATTCTAAAACAGACTAAATATTAAATAAAATTTAAAAATTTAAAATATAATTAAAAAGATTATTTTTAGTTTTAAAAGAATTTGAAATTTAATTTAGTTTATAAAAAATTATTAGTTTTTGGAAGAGGGGTGATTAATTATATTTCATTTTACTATAGTTAATTTAAATAAATGGTAATTGGCAGCACAAAGCGCCTGTAGCTCAGTGGATAGAGCGTCTGTTTCCTAAGCAGAAGGTCGAAGGTTCGACCCCTTCCTGGCGCGATTAATTTATTCCAGGCTTTTTGCTTAAGTTATTGATCTCCGTTTAAGAATCGACGGTATGGATGAGCTTGTCAATGATTGGCACTGCAGTTTTTACACTCTCCCACACTCGATTAGACCTCCAAAACCCAAACTCATAAGCTGTATTCCTCAATTCCAAGTCCCACGCGCCTCCGTCAGAATATTCAACAAGACCTAAAAAGCCAAAACGCGGCAATGTCTCTGCTCGGCGACGACGGCCGGGGTTTCGAACTCGCCATAAAACTTGAATCCCTAGGAGTGTGGCGGTCGTGGCTGGGAGAGTCTCTCTATACGGCCTTCGTACACTCTCTCTCCTCTCCCTCCTCGTGGGACTCTTTCATGAGCTCCAAGTCCCAGATCCACCTTCAGCTCCGTGCCCGCGCTCTCTTGTTCGACAAAGCCTCTGTCTCCCTTTTTCTCCACTCCAATTCCCCCTCCAACTCCAATTCCAACTCTTCTACTTGTACTCCTGCTACTGCCGGCGTCGTTTCAAAGCTCAATCCCAATTGTATGTTTCGACAATCACTTAGTCCGTTGTGACGGTTACTGTTGATTCTACTGATTTTCCTTTTTATTTGTTTGAATATTGCAGATTTGCAGTTGCACGGAGACGACGTGTACTTTACGCTCGAGGGCGGGGATAGCCGGAGAGAAGGAGGTGCAGCTGCGCCCAACGCTACGTCGTTGATGGTACTAACGGTGTCTTTTTTTTTCTTAATACTAACCTGAGTTCTTGCTTATAATGCTTTTTGTAGTGAAGTTTTGCCAATTTTATTTGCTTTGTGTTTTGTAAAGCTTATGTGCTTGAAAATATGCGTAATCTTAAGATTTGAAGTATACATGCTAAGCACTAGCATCCTGTTGATTGTGTTGATTGGTTCTGTTAGGTGCTTAACAGTTTTAATTTCTTGATTCATGAGGGAACTCATCTAAGGCAAAAACTTTTTATCACCTTACCAGTGTTTTCGTTTTATGTTTTGTGTCTGTTGCTTTGCTGATAGTGTAACTTGATTTGCAGACCCATTCTAAGTCTACATTCATTGGATCAAGATTCACTGAACCTGAAGCAGACAAGTTGTCCCAGAGATTTAGGAACGAGGAATTGCCAGAAACATGGTATAATCAGTTTATAGAGAAATATAAAATCAGTAAACCATATAGGTTGTCTCTGGGGGACCGAGATTCTGAGAAACGATCGCCTGAGGAAATGGCTAATTATCTTAGGCTTCTTGAAAGGCATAAAAGAAGACGTGTTGCATTTAGGCAGGATCCGCAAGCAGTTTCTGGAAGTTCTGCCATGGAATCCGACACCTGTAACTCAATTGATGAAGATGTGTCTTTCCTTCCTGAAACAATGTTCATTTCAAACTGTGTGCCTGACAGTGCATTCCCACCAATAGTGAGAGAGCAATCTAAACAGAAGATGGAGTTCCGTGGAGTTCTTGATATGCTACCTCATACTCGGAACACTGTAGTGATAGAAAGGCTTGGTATTAGTGTCGAACAGGGAGGAAGTGTATACCGTGGTAAAAGTTCATCTGAAGGAAATAGGAAACATCTCGGTGAAGAGCAAGCGTTAAATATGTCAAAAAAGGTTATCGCCCGCATGTTGAATCGAGTGGGTTTTGATAGTGCAACAGAAGTTCCTGTAGAAGTCTTCTCCCAATTGCTCAGTTGTCATATTTGTAAGCTTGGAAGAATCTTGAAAATTCTCTCAGATAGTTACAGAAAGCAGTGTTCGGCATTTGAACTACTCAAGATGTTTCTTCAAACAGTGGGGCACAGGTTAGTTTAAAATTTTTGTTTGATCAATTTCTTTTGGGAATTTTGTTCTGCCATCAATGCTAAGTTCATGTTCTGTTTCTTACTATTCTATTATCAAGGCAATTTCTGGAAATACTCTAGGAAATAGAAAATCAGTAGGTGATATCTCGAGTTTTTCTTTGGTGCTTGCAACTTTGTTGAGTGTCAAAAGTTGGTTACAAGTTTTTATGGACTGTAGTCAAATTGATACTGATTTCTGAAATTGGTTTTGGTTGTTGTCAGCGTATGATCGAAGTCTGTAATTTATGGGTGTGAAATGTGAATCTAGCATGACTTAAGACACGATGCACCTTAAGTTGATCGTTGGCTTTAAAAACAACTTAATAGCTTTAAAAATACCAACAATGCTTATGGTTGATGAGCCATGAAACTCTTAAGAAGAAGATTCATTGACCTCCTTTTGGCGAATTGTTGTATGGAGTCAAACTTTATGACTTGAAGCAACTTATTGTTCTGCCATCTGACTTGATCCATGATGCTCCAGATGGATTAGTATATCGAAGATTCCCTTGTGACAATTAGCTATAACAGCCCAAATTATATCATAATTTAGAATGCCAGCTTCGGTTTCATTTGGATGTGAAATTATATGATCAATATGCAAATTCTAGCAGAAAGGAAGTGTATCCAAAGTAGGATGAACACAAACCGTTTACTTTGACAAAGAGTGGGTCTTTGAAAAGAAGTTTATACTTTTATTGTATGGTTACGCTAGATATTATTCTTGTTTTTCATTTCTGGGTATACGTTGGCCTTTGTCATGTAATCTTAATTGCATTGGTTAAGAAGGGTTAACTGTGCTTCTTTTTTTTTTTTTTTCCGTATGTTGTTTCACAACATTTAATTCGCTTCCTGTTACTCATACTGAAGGGATATTTATTGGATTAAAAAGTTCACTTATCTCCTCCTGTAATCTTTTTGTTTTGATGGTAGTCTTCTGTTATGTCCATTATCTAACAAGCTGCTTTTTTTGTTCCTAGTAATGTTATGAATTTGATGGAACTTGTCAAGGATGGCACCAGGACAGTTGTTCAACCAACTCAGCAGCTGCCGTCCCTTCATGGAATTCAGTCACAGTTTCAGACTCAACACCAGAATGCCCTCCGGCTAACCCAGCAGGTATGAAATCTTTCACTGTATGCGGTGTCCTATTCTTTTTTAGCGGATCACAAGAATTTACTTTCTTTTCATGGTTTGGGAAATTGTTGGGGGTCTAAAACTGGTTGTCTGCTGCCAGTTGCATGTTGGACCCCATTCTGGCATGCATCTTTATCATGTCAATCTTCTAGCATGTGAAGGATAGAACACTTATCTTCTAGTCAATAAGCTTCCTTCTCAATGCTAAAGAAGATCATAGCTAATTAACTGCTCACACATCAGTTTTTTTTTTTCAATGGTGATACTTATTGTGATTGAGAGGGTATTATACCAGAAGGGTTTTGGGCTTCTGCCTTGACTAGGGTTTGGGGATTTGCTATGCATAGTGATATTTGGCCACTAACTCTTATTTCTAGACAATTAGCATGTGTTTAACAGTTTGAACGAAAGCATTAAGATACCTATGATTTCAGCAATTTAATGTACTGTGATCAGTAGCCAATCTTCTGACCACGATAGCATCTAATGTTGACCTGTGCTTATAATCGCTTTGTGGTAATTCTTCTTTGTGTTCCATGGTGAAGATACAGATTCCAAGGCAAATGCATCCCCAAATGCAGCAGATGATGGCTCATTCACTTCAGCAGCAGCAGTTGGAGAGAATGCGTAGGCGGCAGCCACCCACGCCTACGCCTCGCCCGGGTATGGATATGGATAAAGACAGACCATTGGTACAAGTAAAGGTTGAAAATCCGCCAGAACTGCCCATGGATAACAACGCCTTCAATTCTATCCATGCTAGACAGATGCAATTCCGACAGCAACAAATAGCTGCCATGACAAATCTCCATGCTCAATCTGGCAATCAGCTTAGGCAGGTAGCATCAATGCAAGTTCCGCAAGTGCAGTCACCGTAAGTAAATTTTACAAGGTAACTTCCATCCTCATTCGAAGTACTCCTCTGAAAGAATCTCTTTATGCATTCAGGAACATGGGAATTGTTAGGGCTCCACCTGTGAAGGTTGAGGGTTTCTCCGAGTTGATGGGTGGGGATTCTAACTCTACATTCAAGCATGATTCGGAGGAAAGTAGGCTAACATCACCAAAGTGAATAGGCTCAAGAATTTTGTTGTTACTACAAGGTCTACACTTATGGCGGAAGCTGCTCTTGACACCGGTAGTTTCTCCATCTTCCTTTCAACCTTCTCCAAGTTCAACGAATTGCTTAAACTGTATATATGTTGTAACTAACTTACGTCCAAAGAATTCTGTATAGTTTGGACTGAAGTCTCTAATTCCATAGCCGTACAACTGATATAAATTAGTTTTAGTTAAAATTATGAGTTAATTAGACTGACCTTCGTGTGATTTGACCTCTTTTATAATATTATAGCGATGTCAATGATCATTTTGAAAATATCATATTTAAATCAAATATTCAAATTATAAGGAATTTAATGTAATTTAAAGTGTCTAATCAAGAAACTAATTTCTTTTATCTTTCAACCACTTGTGATTTGATGCATCTCCTTTTTGTTGTCGAGCACAGGTTTGTGGGCTCCAAACCATCGACAACAGGTTTGTGGGCTCCAAGCCAACATCAACCTGATCTTTATCAAAGATAGAAGATATTTTTTTAATATAATTTTCCTTTTTTTAATATAATTTTCCTTGATAAATCAAGACATAAAAGATCAATTTTGATATTGGGGGTGTTTGGTAGATAAGGTGTGAGCTATATTTTAACCGATTCAAGAGTTAAAATAGTTAGTATATTTATTTGGTTAGGAGTTGATTGGATTGATTGGTTCAATCTAATTAGTTATTTTTAAAAAAGCTACTTGAGAGTAGCATTTTAACGTATAAATTAATAAAAATCTTACTTGAAATAATTGTGTCGTCAAACTTATTTCTCATATTAAGTAACTGGTAGTCTTTAGATTTTTTAATTTAAAAAGATAAAGTTATGATTTGTGTGTAGATCTTTTAGAATTTCTCAAGCCGTTTTCTCAAAGAGCCTAAAAATTAACTTGACAATTTTTTTAGAATTATTATTATTATTATTGTTATGTTTATTATTATATATTATATATTTTTATTAAAGTTATAAACTTAATTTCTGTAAAATTAAATATCTAAAATTTAAATTTTTATAAAAATATTCAACGAAATTATATTTATGTTTTTATAATTTTTTAAGTTATGTCCTTATTAATCACTTTAAACATATGTCGCCAACTTTAAATAACTAATTTTTTTAAAATTTTATCAAACATTTTTTTTAAAGGAAAAAAAACAAGCTCAAAATAAGCTAACTAGCACATGGTTCGGCGATACATCGCTCCGTGCTGATTTTTGCGAAGGAGCTCCCTTAGCAGTATCGGAGGATCTTGAAGGATATGTAGCCTCGGACTGACGATGGTTGCTAAGCTGGATAAACTATCTGCACACTGGTTTTTCTCGTGGTAGACGTGCTGGAATTATATTTCTTAATCTCGTTCGAGTAAACGTTTGGTACCTACCAATAAATAAGGCTCATCAGGGTAATCTGTAATAAAAGAAGACAAAATGTTAATTACCTCTAAAGAGTCACTTATTTACAGCCTAAATTTAAGCTCAGATTGAATCCCGAAAAGACTCCCCAAAACTCTGCGTTACCGATTGCAAATATGAGCCGTTAGATTCATAGGAAAGTCATTATTTTATTAATCTCTGCTGCAAGTACAGATCTGCCGTGGCCAATAATTCATCAATTCATTGAGCGGCTCAGCTGGGAAATTCCCACTTGCCTTCACAGTAATCATGAACGATTCAGTGTATGGTACGAGTCCTATTTTGTCTACATTAAGAGCTTGAAGTTCCCTTCTAGTCCCAGCGAAAGGTTCCTTCTGGTTAGTCTCTTTGGAACATTTTCAGGTTCAGTCCTCCATGGCTAAAGATGATAGTAAGCTTCACATAGCTATGTTTCCATGGCTAGCCTTGGGTCATATGAACCCATTCTTAGAGCTTGCCAAGCTCATTGCTCAAAAGGGTCACATGGTTTCTTTCATATCAACCCCAAGAAACATTGATCGCCTCCGAAAACTCCCTCCTGATCTATGTTCTCTCATTTCTTTTGTCAAACTTCCACTACCCTACCTCGAAAACCTCCCACAAGAAGCAGAGGCCACCACGGATTTGCCCGTAGAACACATTTGGTACCTTAAAAAAGCTTATGATCTTCTACAAGAACCCTTGTCCTCGTTACTCGAATCCTGTGTCCCAGATTGTGTTCTTTATGATTTCGCTGCTTACTGGGTACCATGTATAGCCCGTAAACTCAACATCCCAAGTGTATATTTCAGCATATTCACCGCTTCTGTCAACTGCTATGTCAGTCCGGCCTCAGGTGATGAAGATTATCGACGTGAAGTTGAAGACTACACTGTGACTCCCAAATGGGTTCCATTTCCTTCCACAGTTGCATACCGCTTTTTCGAGGTTTCAAAGATCTTCTCAGGAATCACTGGTAATGAATCCGACATTTCTGATTTTTACCGGTTTCGTGAAGCCATCAGACGTTGTGAGCTAATAGCAGTAAGAAGCTGCCCAGAGATTGAACAAGAATGGCTTGAACTCTTGGAACAACTTCACCAAAAGCCAGTTTTTCCCGTCAGTGTACTCCCACCATCAACGTCCGATACTGACGACACTTCTTGGCCATCGATAAAAGATTGGCTCGATAAAAGAGACAAGGGTTCTGTAGTATACATAGCCTTTGGTAGCGAAGCGAAACCCAGTCAACAAGAACTTGACGCAATAGCTATGGGCCTGGAACTATCAGAAATGGCATTCTTTTGGGTGCTAAGAAAGCGCCGAGGCTTAGTAGATGCAGAGTTGGTTGAACTCCCTCAAGGGTTTGAGGAACGAACCAAAGGACGTGGTGTGGTTTGCACCAACTGGGCACCTCAGCTGAAGATCCTGGCTCATGATTCCATCGGAGGGTTCTTCACTCACGGTGGTTGGAGCTCAGTGGTGGAGGCTCTCCAGTTCTCTAAACCTCTGATAATACTAACATGTTTTGCAGATCAGGGAATAAACGCCAAGCTGTTTCAGGAGAAAATGATAGGGTATGTGATGCCGAGAAATGAAGAAGACGGGTCGTTTACGAGTAACTCGGTGGCTGAATCGCTTAGAATGGTGGTTGTGGAGGAAGCAGGAAAGGTTTATAGAGACAAAGCTATGGAGATGAGAGGGTTGCTTGAAGACAAGAGAAGACAGGACGGGTACATGGACAAGTTTCTGTGTTACCTTAAGCTTCTTAAGAGTGGGAATTAAGGAGAATGTCTACATAATGGGAGAGTTTGGAATTAGGTTTGCGATTTGCAACTTTGGATTTCTAATAATAAACTTGTGATTTTGTTGATTGGCTATTAATAATTTGATGCTAAGTTTTATTAGATCGATACTCATTAAAACTTTTATAATTTCTTATATTTGTTATTATTAAAAAAATTGTAATAATAATCACGCAATCAATCAAACATTTAATGTACCAAAAATAAAGAAAAATGACACAATGATTTAACGAGACTCGGCCAATGATGCCTAAGTCCTCTAATAAGAGTAGAGAAAATTTTATTACGAAGAAAACGATACAAATCAAATCTTCATTAGGTTTTTTATTTTTTATTTAAATAATAAACCTTTTGTGTCTTAAACCCTTCACTTCCAACATAAATTTTCCTTTTTTCTAATTCAGGTCGTCCCGCAAACTTATTAGGTTAGGGCATCATTCGAATCTACCAAATTTTAACATAAAATAACATTAGTTATAAGTTATAATTACTTTTTTTTTTGTCCTAAATTAGGGTATCCACCGATAGATTTAGTGACTAATTTCCTCGTTGGTTTGTAGGCACCTCACAAGATGGGACAGCTGACTCAAAGATTTAAGACTGCTCTATACTAAAAATTAAGGATCGAACCTTGACTTTGATTAAGGATGGATGAGTCCTTCTACTCAACCACACTACTTAGGTTAGTTATAAGTTATAATTACACCACATATATAATACTCTTAATTCCTATTTTAAATTTTCTATATAAATTATTAGGGTAAATTTTGGGTATGCTTGCTAATTAAATTATATATTAGTTAAAGAAATAGTAAATATCTGATTAATTTTGAGATTGACACGTTTACAGTACTTGGCTATGATTACCCCCACGTTCTTACGCTGTCAGTCAGACACAGGTGCTCCATTGGCGAAAAGAAATTGAATATTTCAAACATCTCATGCTCATGACATGTTAAGGTCAGAATGATCATTCTTCTTATAATGTTATTTAAAAGTTGATATTAAAAACTTGATGTATTGTAAATATTAAAAAAGATTACGCTAATAAATTAAATTTTAGTTAAAATAAAAATTAATTAGTCTATAAAAACAAACTTAACTGTTAATTAAAGATAATTCATTTTCAATAAAATTATTATCATAAAATTTGATAAAAATTCTGATTATCAATTAATGCATTCATATTTTGCAGGTTCAAAAAATATAATGGTTCGAGATAAAATAAACTACCTCTTACATGTTTTTGTTTTCCGTAAAAAAGGGAAGAATGCAATGCATGAACACCAAACAATATAATCACAAATTTATAACTACAATTTATACCCAAAAAAGCAAAAAATCTGCTTTTAAGAGAAAGAATATCGACTTACAATCTTATAATAAGGAAAGCAAGTTGAGAAACTTTCCTTCCTCACCTTTTTTTCCTGAGGAGGAGTTTGATAAGCATATTTTGGTACTTGACCGTTTTGCTCAAAACATTCTACATGGAAAGCTTGTTATTGACAACAAAATTAGGAACGTAACACAATTAATGCAAATAAATCTATGATTCCTTGAGCGGCAATATATATTCTGAACATATACAGCCTTCCATCAAAACAGTGAACAATGGAATTACTGAAAACAATCCTCAAGTTTCTCTTAATCTCGTCGGCAATTGTTGTAGTTGTCGGCCACCATGAAATCGCTGGACTTGTACCTAAGTCGGGGATAAAGAGGCTGGTTCCTAGTGGACCAAATCCAGCTCAATCTCCTGACATTCCTCCCGTGGCTTACAGATCAGCAGTCTCTAAAGTTCGAACTGTTGGCCACCATGAAATCGCTGGTCTTGTACCCAAGTCGAGGATAAAGAGGCTGATTCCTAGTGGACCAAATCCAGCTCAATCTCCTGACATTCCTCCCGTGGCTTACAGATCAGCAGTCTCTAAAGTTCGAATCCCTGAAACGCCTGAGGCCATCCGAAACTTGCGAACAACTTCTGAAATTCGAATCCCTGAAATTCCTAAGTCCAGCAAAACTGGAACAACTTCTGTAGTTCGAATTCCTGAAACGCTTGAGGCTATCCGAAAAATTGGAACAACTTCCGAAGTTCGAATTCCTGAAACACCCTAGGCGAGGGCCTGACTAAGATCAGTCTAATCGGAGGAAAGTGACACATTCATCTCTCAATGGTGGGCTAAAAGCATGCCTTGTTTCTCTCTAGGATAAAAGCATTCACATGTTTCTCAATGGTTTGTTTTCTATTTTCAGTTTCCATTTTTTTCAAATAAAATCAAAACCTTTGAATATAGTTATATTTTATTATTATTGATGATAATTAAATATTCGATAAAAGTTTAAATAAATTAAAGTGTATATGATGACTCAGACTTATATTCTAAAGTAATATATATTTTAAATTTAATTACTTAGTAAATTATATAAATAAATCAAATCGAAAGAAAGACATGAAAGAAATATGTTAAAAATAAAACGGACAAAATTATCTTTTTACAATTTTTTTTGCATGAATAGTAACACAACAAATTTGGTGTACTTAAAAAAAGACACTAAAATTCAACACTGAAATGGTATAATGAATAATAACACATCAAATTTCTTGAAATGAATTTGTTGTACCAAAAACACCAAATTTAATGTTTTGGTGTCTTGGTTGGAGATGGTCTAAAATTTAATTAAAGAATAAGATTATTAAATAAAAATTAATAGTTTAATTTATTTTTAAAAAATTAGTTAATTTAAAAAAACCTAACGGCTAATTAAAATAATGTATTTTTAATAAAAACTATTATTATAAAATAAATTAAAATTAATCTATTTAAAAATTTTATAAGCTAATCGCTCACATTAATTTAATTTCTTATGATACTAATTAGCGAAATAGTTGGAGCAGTTCTTAGTTACATATTTTAAAAACACTAGTTGAATCTACAGTATCACGCCATTAGCTTTTAATCCTGGGTCTATTTTTTGATCGCAAGCCAGACTTTTGGGTGAGGATAGACCAAGTTATCTCAATTGATCCCCTTGCTAGAAGCATATTTTGAGAATTTACTGCTCTAATCTGGAGACCAATTAATAGAATCATCTATCTACT
>JANIJH010000223.1:64580307-64606808 GCA_024520975.1 Erythroxylum areolatum | reverse complement strand
CATAATCTAAAACTTTCATGAAGCACTTAAAGGCAATTTCAACCTCTAACTAGGTCAATTTTTCAATCAAAATTTCTTCCAGATAATTGGTCATCCTATACCACATCCAAACATCCAAATTTCTTATCTTCCAATTTCCACAATCAAAAATAACATATTGTACATCATTGTAAAGATCAAAAGACAAAATACATCTTTCATGAAGGATGCTAAAATCAATGTAGGCTCTAAGGAAGTGAAAAACCCTTTCAAAAATACTGCCTGGACAAAACCCTTCCAACAGTAACAATATTCTCTCAAACCTTATAACTTCTTAATCCTAAGTCCAAAAGTGACATACTATATACCAATGGAAAGCTCTAGACATGAACTACAATCTTCAAAGAGACCTTCCAAACCAATTCAAACTCTAAGAGGGTCAAAAACTCAGTCGAAGTTTCTACCCATAATGAAAATTTGGACAGCATCTCCCCTAAATTTCAAACTAGCCAAAATTCTTCAAACAACAACCAAAACTCCAGCACCTGCACAAAGACTTCAATCATCCATCCTCCAATTCCCACATCCAAAAATAATACACAATATCTCATCTTTTTATCAAACATATGCAAAACATAAGGAAACTCAAACGACTTTCATTTCATCAGATGCTCATAAATTCATTTATACTTTTCATTCATTACAAAGAATCATACCATATTTTCTCATTTAATTTCATTTTAAAATTTTAAATCTTCAAGAAAAGTTCGGGGTCCAATACCTTTCCTTTTGCTCTTGTGTAAGATTTTCTTGCTTTCCTAAACACAAAAATTTCTCATTCAATCCCAAATTCAAATGAAAATTCATAAAACTTTAATAATCAAAACATGTTAAAATTGAACTATAACCCCTTTCAAAATTCAAACTTTTGGGTAAATTTTTCCATGATCGTTATAATCAGGTAAATGAAGAAATTTGAGAACACTTTCTTCTAGAGGCATGTTTCCTATTGTCTTAAGTTTCTAATGACACCAAAATTATTCAATTTGGTTTAGAAATCTGAAAGTTATACTCCAAACATGTTAGGACTATCCTTATGCTAAAACAATATTTTGTACTGAAATTCCACCCAAATATTAAGGTTTTTAGAGACTAAATTTAAACTTTCTATCTTTAGATAACTTGTATTCTATGTCTCTAGTTTACTCTAAATTAAAAATCACTCCATTTGGATAACTACAGGAAAACTCGATGTCACCGCAGCGAACTTCCATAGAATCTTACAAATTTCTAGCCCTTTCGTCCCATTTTCCAGATTTCCCACCCCCAACATCTTACACCTAACACATCTTATACAAAAATCATTCTTTCTACTTCATTTTCAACTTCATTTCAACCCAAAATCATTGACAAATACATCATGATCTATCTTTGATCATTAACCCTAAAATATTAAAACATTTTCATATACCATTCATCAACAACTTCCTACTCACATTCAACTTCATTTTCACTTCTAACTATCATTAAATAGGGTCCATCCAACAACCAAGAAGGGTTAATGTTTATAATTACTTGTTTAGCTTCAAACTCTTCATGATCTCTAAAACCCTAGCTTGATTTTCTCTTCTTCTTGTTTTCTTCTCACACCCACGACATTCTCTCTTCTTTTTCTTCTTCTAATTAAATACCACATTTTAGTCAAATCTTCCAATTTTGCCCTTCATTTA
The DNA here is from genome assembly GCA_024520975.1 of Erythroxylum areolatum. NCBI lineage: Eukaryota > Viridiplantae > Streptophyta > Magnoliopsida > Malpighiales > Erythroxylaceae > Erythroxylum > Erythroxylum areolatum. The sequence goes on along the minus strand of JANIJH010000223.1, from coordinate 64,605,099 downwards.
CCTTGTCCTTCCCATTTTGGCCCTTCTTTGTCTTTTATGTCTCTAACTCCTTTAATCTTCTTAAACATGATGTTAATTCTAACTTAATTCTAATCTTCCCATAAAATTCTAATCTCTATTCATGCTTACTAAATTTAATGACCCAATTCTAAAAATAAATAAATAAACAACAAACAAATCATAAATAAATAATTAAACAAATAAATCGATAATAGTTGAAAAATATTTTCAGGGTCCAACATTACATGATAGGATAGATCAAAAGGGCTTTAATTCGGGTTGTAATGTGGCTAGAGTTAAGGTAGGTTAAACAGGTTTTAAGGGTTTATCACAAGCATTTATAAACTAATAAGTGTACAAAGGGATGATAAAGATAAACTTTTAAGATATGCCATACTTCTCCGTAGTTATTAAAGCTACTACATGTTATTCCTTTTTCTTTTCTTTTCTTTTTTTCATTTAATTTTATTGTTTTCTCATTTTTTCATGATAAAGAAACGATGAACAAAAAATAGCAACTATATGCAATGTGCTCTTAACTTGTGATTCCACACTAAAGTATCTCTTAGCACTTTATTAACTTGTCATTGGTTAAGCTAATAAGGTTTGTGGGTTTTAAAATTGGGTGATTTCAAGAAACAAAAGGTTAAAGGCTCAATGGGGCTAGCAAATAAAATGGTAGGTTATTTAAGCCAAAGGTTAAAGCAAGAGGGCCCTAATCATTTCTATCTAGCATGCATCTAGTAGATTTAAACCGATTCAAAGCATAAGGTAAAATTACCTAAAGAATCATCACACAAACAAGGAAATGAAATGACTATAGAATGGAGCTATAAAGACTCAATTCCTCATATAGGCCCAAATGAAAATCCATTATGCTTCTATACATTACCTCATTGTTCAAGTGTCAATTTATGAGTGAGCTTATACGGCCAGCTACTTTCATCACTCCACATGGTTCACTCTCTACTCAAGTAGCCTAATTTAAATTCTTGCATGCATTTATTTAATCTCATTACAACTAGCATGATATAATCTTATGGCAACACATTTATCACAATGATTCAAATGTAAGGAAAATGACACACCTAATACTAACAACCTAATATGAATCTTAAATGACATGCAAAAATGTAAACATAAATAAAAAGATTACCTCCCCAAACTTAAACAAAACATTGTCCTCAATGTGCGAGAGAACATCCCAAACCAACAAACAACACCACACAAAAAAAACAAAAAACACAAAAAGAAATAATAGAAGAGATTAAAGGCAAGATGGGCTCAAGGTGGTGAGGATGGAGGTGGCACCTTTTTCCTTCTCATCTTTTGGTCCCTAAAGGGTAATGGGAAATGGTCTTTCTTAATGGCCAAATTAAGCTTCCAATAGTTAATGAACACTCTCCAACCTGTGATTGTCCTAATAGAATATGTTCACCTTTTTCATTCTCCATCACTAACATGCCTCCCTCTTTAAGGTTAATCTTATGCATCACCACATTGGGGCTAATCCCCCTAATATCTAATATTTGCCATCCTATGGTTCTCATCCTCTTTTTAATGGTCTCTATCACTTTCTCTTCTTAGTCAACATCTAAAATTAGTTGGAAATAATGATGGTTAAGGTATGGTTCTTGGCTAAAAATGTGTCTCTCAAGTAAGAAGGTTAGGGTTTTAGTTCCACATTAGAGACTTTATAATGGAGGGTGGTGTGGGTGCATCCTTTCTCTCTAACTTCTCTTGCTCACCCTCCGTACACAATTCCTCTTGACTCACACACTCATCCCTATACATTTCAGCAACTCTCTCAACTTCCTTGTCACTTTCCTTTTTAACCTCCTTCACACAATCATCCACAACATCAATCTTCATATAAGCACTTCCCTCCATCGGTTTCTTCAAAGATTTAATCATATTAAATTCAACCTGCTCATCACCAATTCCCAAAACCAATTTTCCTTCATTCTCAAAACCAGTATTTATAAGAGTCTACTAAAAATCAATGGAAAATTCCTATCATCTTCCAAATCCAACACATCAAAATAAAAAGGAATTATAAATTTATCCACTTTTACCGAAACGTCTTCTACTACCCTAAATAGTCTTTTAATGGATTGATCTGCAAGTTGGATAAGCACAGATGTTAGCTTGACATCTCGTAGTCCTAATTTCTCCCTAGATTTTGTAGTTTTGAAGGTATTGTGCTTATGAAGATCGAACTACAATTCTTCATCAAGGTCACCGTATGATTGTCTTCCCAAGTGCATTTGCATGTCAATATGTCCTTAAGAAACTTTGCATACTTAGGCATACACTATAATGCTCCCACCAAAGACAAATTAATCTGAAGTTTCTTTAACATTTCTAAGAATTTGGAGAATTGAGTGTCGACTTAATGTTAGCTCACCCTTTGTAGACAAGGAATCTTAGGCTTATAAGGTAGTGGTGGTACATATAGCATCTCTTCTTCTTTTTCTTCTACCTTGTCCTCTAGTTTACTATCTTTCTTAACATTTGGCTCCTCCAATTGCTTGCCACTCCTAAGTATGATTGCCTTAAGTTGTTCCTTTAGATTGGTCTCAGCGTTCCTTAGTAAGCTTCCTGCATTTTTAGAAGAAAAAGCATTAGCAAGTTGACCTACTTGTACCTCTAAGTTGTGGATGGATGAAACATTGTTCTTCACAATCTGGTCAAACTTTTCCTCCATTCTTTTCTGACTCTTTTATAACCTTCTTTACCCTTCCTCTTGGCTTGAGAACTTTGATCCCAATACGTCCATTAACTTGTCCATTTTGTTCTCTAAAGATCTAAAATGGTCTTATTGAAATTTGAGAGGTCCTTATGTTCTCAGTTGGCCACCTGCATTGTTAGCACCCCACAAAAAATTTGGGTGGTTTTTCCATACAGGATTGTAAGTATTAGAGTATGGATTATTGTTACCTTTTTGTAGTTGACCCAAGTGATTTACTTGTTTTGTACCACTTACTCCTAGCAAGAAACATTCAACTATGCCATAGTTGTCCTATCCACATAATTCACATTGTACTTGCATAGTCTTGACTATGGATGAAGAAGCTCCTTGCGTGTTACTTAACTATTTGGTTAGGGCCGCAATCTGTGCTTGCGAGGCTATCACCAAGTTAAGTGGAATTATTCCTTTTTTCTAGTTGGACCCTTTTATGTTCCCTTCATGTAACTACATATAGCTATTACTCGCCAACTCTTCCAAAAGATGAAGAGTTGCATCAATGGTTTTCCTCATTCCTCATCAAAGACCCTCCTATAGTTGCATCTATTATTCCTCTTGTGCTCTTAGTCACACCATTGTAGAATGTTTGCAAAAGAAACTCCCTAAAAAGGTTGTGGTAGGGGCAACTCCTTTGTAATTCCTTGAATCTCTTCCAGGCTTCATATAACGACTCCCCATCACTTTGTTGAAAGTTAGTGATCTCTTTGATGATTCTTGTTGTCTTGGTCAAAAGAAAGTACATAGCCAGGAAAGCTTGGGCTAGCTACTCCCAAGTAGTGATTTGACTTGCAATGAGTGAATTGTACCATACATTTGCCCAATCCCTTAAGGTCAAAGAAAACAATCTCAACCTCACGACATCATCTGACATCCCATTAAACATGAAGGTATCACAAATCTCTAAGAAATTTGCAAGATGGGCATTGGGATATTCATTGGACAACTTATAAAAATACACACTGCTCTGAAGTATGTTGAGGAGTGCCAGCTTGATCTTAACAATATTGGCTTCAATTGCTGGCCTTGCAACTCCTTGAGGATTGAAACCTAGCCTCATAAAATCCATCAATGTCCTCTTAGCTCCTCCTTGCTCTCTTTCTTTTTCCATATTCCTTTGTATTTGTTCTTCGTGTCTAGCTCTTCTTAGCTCGCTTTTGTGCCTTATAATATCTGAATGCTCTTCCTCACTAAGCTCGTTAGACCTTCTCGTGTTCCTTGTGTTCATGCACCTGCAAAAACTCAAGGAAAACACTCTTAAATCAATGTTACTTAAACTAAACAGAATGCTAAACAAACCAATCCTCGGTAATGCTGTCAAAAACTAAAATTTGAATTCAAATAATAACTAAAAATAAACTAAATTAAAACAAACTAGCAACAATTGAGTAATGTAATAATGGAAATCTTAAAAAGAATTAATCAAGTTACAAGAGATGGGATTTATCTATCATCAATGTTGATATAGCCCTTTATGTGTTTAAAGGGTGTAGATTCTAGACAATCGTAGGGTTGATTACTCTCTTTTGAGTTATAATCATTCCCAAAATTGTAAGCCCTTATCATATCATAGACTTGCAGTCTCTCAATTCACAAATTACCCACAGTTCTAATTAGTCCTAAAGCTTTATAATAAGCAATCAAGTCTAGCATAGGATCTCTCTCCATAAAATTACCAATTAGATTGATTAAGTGATCAATTAGATCGTCCAACCCTCGCTAATCCAATCTAATCATTTTTATCTAGTTCACCCTCTTAGTTTATTACTGAAATATGCAAATACATCAATCACTCACAACATCCAACTCAAGTAAACACAAATGAACTAGAGTAACATTAAAGATAAGCAAAATCTCAAAGGTAAAGTTAGAACATCATGAATAACTCAAAATCGATATCTATACAACTCATCTTAATATTACACATTAAATGAATAAAAAAGTAAATAGGGAGGAAATGAAACTCAGGTTGGATGATTCAAGAGAGTGGTAGCATTAGGAGATCACCTATTCCGGGAAGCTTTGGCATTAGAACCCTCTTCTTCTTCTGTCTCTCTCTTCTTTCTCTCTCTTTTAGGTTTCCAAATGTAGGCAGAATGTAGGCTCTTTTTTAGGGTTTCATCATTATCCTTTTATAGTATTTTCCAATTAAGGCAACCTTAGTGTCTTTCTGAGGTCTGAAATGTCTAAAACATCACTTGAAAACTTGACAAAAGTGACTCTATGTTTGTCTGTGCCTAGGCTACGATCGTGGCAAGTCCCCTACAATCGTGGCCTTGTGTTTTAGTTCAAGTCCCCTCCAAAACTCTTCTGAATGCCCTAAACATTAACAAATTCATCACGACACCTCATATATATATAATTGAAGCTCAAAAACATGTTCTCACCTAAAAAACACTTAAAACACAAATGTTTATGAAGTAATACATTTCTTAAGCTAAGAACACACTAAACAATCAACTTAACCCCTAAACACATATAAAATTACCTATAAAAATACAATGTAATCTACACCTTTCAGTAACACATGAGACAACCAACTTGAGACGTTACATAAGTATTTTAGAAATCACTTTATAGATGAAGTTGCACTTAGAGATGGGGTTAAAATCGTTCATACTCTAAGGATTGTGTTTTTTAGACACTAAGAAAATATAAGTATGATTTAATTCCTTCAGGATTTTAGAGGAAACAAAGAACTCCATCATTACCTCTGTGAGAAGCTTACCCATGATTTCCCAAGTGTCTTGAAGGAAAAGTGCTGTGAAACCATCTAGCCCAGGAGATTTGGAAAGATGCATTTGAAAAAGAGTCCTCTTGACATCTAATTCTGTGATTGGTTAAACCATAATTTTTTTGATGTTTTGCTCAACCAAAGAATCAAACTGGTTAAGAACATTAGTAGTAGGGTCAGTGGACATATCTGAACCCATCAGGTTCTGGAAGTGATTGATAACAAGCTCTTGAAAATGTTTCTAGTATGAAAATCTCTACCTTCATTGTCTTAAAGTATACTTATTTGATTGACATTCCTTCGCGCTAGTATAGATGAGTGGAAGAATTTGGTGTTGGAATCACCATCTTTCAGCTAGCTCATATGTGATTTTTTATTAAAACTAAAGTTCTCAAAGTTAATGGCTTATTTGTGTTCTTATAGTCGTGTCTGCTCAGCTGCTCTAAGTGCAAAATTATGAGGATATTCATAGAAATCTCTTTCAGCTTATATGACATAATCTTTTAAAGATGAGAGGGGTTGGTTTCCGGTGACATGAACTCTTTAAGAGCAAACTGCTCCAGTTTTTTTATAAACTGAAATGCCTTATATCTAATGATGTTAGTATTCCAACACCTATCATCCAATGTCATAAAGCCTTGCCTGTGAATTAAGCCATTGAAAAAATTAAATGGTGCACCTACTATTTTGTTGTCCAGTAATCACTGAATCAACATGTAAGAGTGATCAAACAATAAATTTTCACTAAAATGAACATAAGAGTTAGGAAAGTGTTGCAACCAAGTATAACTGACAAGTGATCTATCCAATTTTTCTATGAATGAGAAGGTTATCATGCTGGTTGTTAGTCCAAGTAAGGAGTCTTCTTGTATAATGAAGATCCACTAAGTCTATCTTTGCTAAGAAGCAAGACAACTCCTTTGTCGAACCCATATTAAATTGTTTACCCCCTCCATTTTAACCAAACAAAGAGATAGGTTGAAATCAATCACAACAAGCCAGGGAGTAGACATATCGCTTTGAATAATTGCCAATTCCCTCCATATTTTATTCCTTTGGAAACCAAAATTAGAAGCATATATGAGAGAAAGCTCAAAAACCACTATTATACCTTATAGTTGACACTATAAATGAATAAATTGTTCTGAAATTTGCATGGCTCGAACTCTTATCAGATTCGAGTTATATAAGCAAATAATTTTGTCATTATAATGTGAGTTATGATTAGAAATAGGCTCCTAATTAGCACTCAAAAACATTAAACCAACAAGGGATTGAAGGTCTTTTATTTTAGTTTTAAGAAGTCCTAATAAATAAGGCTTCATCTCCCTCACCATCTCCCTCACCAGTGTTTTTTTTTAGGTCATTAAGTCCGTTAGTGTTTCACATAAGGATCGGCATTAATGGGGGAATCCCCCAGATAATTGGGGTTTATCTCTCTTCCTTGTTGATTTCCTTTTAAGGGACTTCGATTGCACACTAAACTCATTAATTTCAGCTAGAACTTCTACTGCTATAGTACTGTCTGCCTTGATGACCTCCACTTTCTGCTTTATGACAGCATCTTGTACATCATTCTCAACTATAGAACATTTGGTAGAAATTAGCAAGGTATGTTTATATGACTGGGGATAAGCCAAGCTTAGGGATTCAATCTCCACAATATTTACATTAGCCATGTACTCGCTACTATCATTCTTTATTTCAGCCTGATCTATATTCAACTTTTGCACTGAAGCATTTGAATCAGTCATAAGCGCCAGTGTCTCTACTTCCTTTGAAACATAATCCAACTTTTTGTCCTTTGTCATAAATGCTATCAATGTCTGAGTGTTACCTGTCAAGTTATTCAGACCTTCCACTTCTTTAACACTTTCGTGAGAAGCAGCTTTGCGGTCCAGCTATTCAACTGGAACCAAATTACTACCTAGATCATTAGTAGGTGTAACATTTTGAGGCTTAATTCCCTTATCACTTCCATTCTCAGAATTTCCAAAAATAGTTTCAGCAGAGAAGCGTTCTTCAAAATCTCAATGCATAACTTAGCATACTCGATCCTCTCCACTAATGTCATCTGAGAATCTATATATACAGGATTACTTAGGGATATGATGTAACACCCATAGGTAATGTAACATGCACATATCCCCTAGAAGGACATGCAAATGCCACACAAAATAGAACTAAAACATACAAAACATTTCAAAGTACTTCCGGAAACTGAAGCAAGCATACATTATGTATCATTATATGTTATTTTATAAACAGAACATATCATACATATTATACTTATCAAAATACATGCTATAAATTCAAAAGCAACCTGTATTAAGGTTATTACAAACCATTTACATCAAAATATAATATGTCTTAACGTATGGAGTACAACTGAAAAACAAACTGAACATTTCCAAAAAAAAACATATTCTTCTTAGCCAATGCGGTTGTCTTTGTCCCGTTCTTTAAACCTTCTTATCAGAACGTACACATAGGCAAAAATACCATGTTAACATATAGCTTAGTGAAGAATAACTAAACAATAAACTAGCAATTGTCTCTAACAGTCGTCTAGCATTCACATGTAAAGAATCAAATCATATCACCAACAATCTATAATTGTTCATATTGTTGAGCAATTCAAACATTGTGTGTCTTATAATAGAATATGATTCATTAATACAGAACAAGACATAAATATCAAAATAGAATGTTCAAGAATCAGAACAGGATATATTTCTTTCAGATCATAATATAATTTGTATCAAAGTAGAATATTTCTTATATAAAATTCAGAACTTATTTTGTATCATAACAAAACTTGTTCATATCAAAACTGAACATGTATCAGAATACAAAATAAGTTAGCCTGCTAATCCTTTTTATAGAATTAGGTAATGGGACCACAAAAGAAGATAACATGATTGGTATCACAGAATAGAAGAGACTTATGCCTCAAAATCAGGGGACATCGTAGTGTTGATAATTAGGGGACACCGTAGTGTCAATAATTAGGGGACACCTTAGTGTCAATAATTAGGGGACACCTTAGTGTCAAGTTATAAGAGCAGCTGCAAACCCTTCTAGGCATACCTATTTACCCACGATTAGGACTTAGAAATTTTTAAAACAAAATATGTCACATTTCAGAATTCTCATTTAAAAGATATATTGCCAAATATATGACTCTGTTCCACTTTGCTCAACTTGAACATATTCATTCACATCTGATCAAACTCATCATGCCTTAAAAACATAAGCAGTTACAATGATGCACCAATGGATACATTAAGTAATTACACTTTACATGTACTCACCTAAGTTCCCAATTCACAAACATTCATAACTAACACATCACTTATATCATTTAAAAGACATTTATGATCATAAGTATACTTCATTTATTTAATAACTTATAAGTTCCAAAATTAGATACTTTGTTATCTAATACCACCTTCCTTAAGTTATTACTTTAATTAAAAATCCAAATCTTATTAAACCTTTAATTAACTTATTCCACATCAAACTAGGTTCATTTTACACCTTAATTAAGTCCAATTACATCATTATAAAGTACCTTAACCTTATATAGTCCAATAATTGGCCAAAACTAACCTTTTCTCCTTCCTAAGTAGTTCCCACAATTGTGGGAATGAGCCATATAAAACCCAATATAGTGGGATGAATGAACCAAAGGTTCACTCACCCACAGCTTTCACTTTGCTTCCAAATTTTACTCCTTCATACTCCATCCAATACATATTCACCAAAGTCCATCAATTTCACTTCAATTCTACCTTATTCATGCTTCAATCCCTTATCAAATTCATGTTGAAATCTAATTAAAAAATCATTCATTAGACAACTCACAAGTCATTATCTTACATACATAAAAATCAAAACAAAATTTGCCAAATAAGGATCATTTTCCAGCACTCAATTATCAACATCATAACATATATTTCATACAAATTCAGTTATCATAAAACTAGTAGTAATATATGATATTAAGTTTAGAATTCCCTTACATGTTTAACTTTAAAGAACAAGCGAAACTAGCCTTCCGAACAACCAACACAAGTACAAAATCAAAATGAAACTAGGATGCTCTTAACACGAAAAGACAACAACATAGAAGATACCATGTGGTAGCTTTCTTAATGCAACATCTTGATGTGGTAATTAAGGACAACATCAGATAAAAATTCAAGATTGGAAGAGTATGGTGTTTTGGTGGTGAATGAGCAAAGAGAAGGGTGAGTTATAGTAGAAATTAGCTAATGCATAAGGCCATGCCATGTATAACATGAGTGTCCTTACTCTAGGGATACTTATCACACAAAGATACAAACCACATGTCCTTCAATGGAATAACCCACATATCATACATAAAAATTAGCCACTTATCCTTAATTTAAGCTATCAAATGTCACACTTCTATTAAGCCATTTGTATCTTAATCAATGCTGCTAAATGTCATTCAATTATACTACCATTTATCTCTTATTTACTTATGCCAAATGTCACTAAATGAATAGGCTTAGTCATTCAAATTTCCATGTACCAACCTGTCTTGCCACTTGACATTTTTCCTAGTCAAATTGTACATTTTAGTACTTCAATTTTCTAATGGCATCAGTTAATTCCAAATGCACATTTTAGTACTTCAATTTTCTAATGGCATCAATTAATTCCAAGTCACTAAGTTTGATCCATTAAACCAAAATTTTAAGACATATGCAATTCACAATTTCAACACCTATCACATTTACTTTCATGGACACGTAACATTTCAACTAGGGTATAATTTGGGTCCTTACAAGTAAGCTGTGAAAATTGACCCACATGGGGATAACGTTAATCATGCCTCAGTCCAAGGCGATCCCTAGCCTCCACTGCTGAATGAACAGAGGTTGGTTCCCAATATGCCATAGACCCTGCTTAATGATTTCAAAAAGATTCGACCTATCAGAAAATTTGAACAACAAAGTGTCATCTTCCCATAACATCACTTTCTCCATGCCTTTCTTACCTCACCAAGCCTTCACCTAGGCATTAACAGTTGGAAATGCTAGATGTTTAGATTAGAAGAAGCTAATTAAAGTTGAGGACCAAGCTTGAGCTCCTGTATTCAACAGTGCTAATGGAGGTGAAACGATAACATTCTTAAAAACGTTTAGGTAAACCTTCAAAGCCCCCTTATTGTGGTGAGTCATAATGTTATCACCTGTAATCAAATTAATACTAAATCTAATAATGAAATATGTAGTTAGTGAAGAGTTGAGATCGTTCCCACAAGGAATTTATTGGTAAATGTTTCACAAGTTAAATCTAAAACAAATTAGGGGTTGAATTAACATGATTTTAAGAAATTAAAATTAACAAAAATTAGAAATAAACAAAAATAATCATACATGAAAAATTAATGAACAAACTTTGGTTTTGGGTTGACTACATTATCAAACTAGTATAGATCATCGATATAAAATTAAGTTTATTAACAAATACTCATTGAATGGTGTTCTCTCTTAGGATAAAATGAATAGAAACACGTATTCTAATCACTCTTATTAACCAACAACTTAGATATGATCTTAAGTTTGATTAAGTACTAGCTTTAAAAACTAAGAGAATCAGTGAGCAAGATAATACACAAATGATATGTATTTAGTCTAGGTAAATATCTTTCTTAGAATTTCCAATCCCTAATGTAAAAGATGGTAATCATATTTGCCACTTTAGATTAGCAAACTGAACATCAAATCCTACTAATATGGCTTTAAATTAAATCAATCAAGCCTTAGTTGCACACCCTAGAGATCAATCAATTCAATTATGAAACGTAATATGAAAGACACTTAATATTAGTCAAAAAAAATAAACTTTATTTAGTGAATCTCACACATACTAGATGATAACGTTGGTTTCCTTCAACAAAGAAGAAGGATTTAGCTACTTATAACAATGATGAAACTTGACAGAAAAATAGCAGACCATCTGGTCTCCATCTCTGCCCCCTTTTTAGAAAGAAAAGAAAAACTCCCAAAAAGCCAAGAAAAAATGTGAAAGCTAAGATGTCTAGAAAGGTTCTGTCCTCCCTTCTTAAAGTTGCTTTATCAAATACACCTCTCCATAAAATCAGGTAGCAGATCCCCTCATAAAGAAAACAACTTGATTCCCAAAATAATTTGAATCCTAAGTCTATCGAATATATTTTCAAATTAGACTCTGTTGATAAATTTTTCCTTTGCAAGTGCCAACGCTTAGTCAAAAACCTTTTTAACAGTTGGAAATTCGAATTACCTTTGCTTTTCTTACATCTTTTTTATTCAAATTCATCTCTCATGTGTTGAAAATCACATGATAACAATGAAGAAACAAGTCCATCAATTTTAAATAAAACTTTCAACATATTAAGGAGACTTTTATCCAAGGTTAGCCCAAAAATAATAACTTATCAAATTCTCCCACACCAATCTTTTGCTCATCCTCAACAAAATACATTTGCAATCAATTGGCCAACTAATCGATTTTCTGTATTCCAAGTCTCACAACAGTAAGTAGTGCACACTTTAAGAGTTAAATAATTTTGTAATCAATGAGTACCTCAAAGTTAATCATTCAAGTAAATATAAACAAAGTCAATTTAAGGCAATCGTATTTCAAAAGCTAGCACATAATTATAACAAACTCTCATAGATCGAATTTTGCTCAAATCACTCAAGTGTTTATTAGTTCAGTATTTCATTCAAATTCCTCTAATGCAAATATTCTACCATAGGCTTGCTTTTTCACCAACTTTTTACCACTTGAAATACAAACATGCACAAATCAAAAAGGCTTTATTCAAGGTTGTATTAGGCTATAGGTAAAGGTAAGGATTGATAAACGAAAAGGAAAAATTAACATTAGCAAAGCATCTAACCACTTGTGGAGACATAATTTCAATCACAAAAGAGTCAATAAAGTCATTACATGTAGAGATAGATTACACTCTATAATTTGTTTTTCATTGCTACATTATTTTTTCTTCTTTTTTCTTTGAAATATACTGATATTTAAGACTAGTAGATAGCATTGTAACACATAATTCAAGTCTCAATCTCTTCAATTTCCTTTCATCTTTTTCTATTCCTTGCTTTCCATAGTTTTCCAAATATGTTTGATATAAATTGTGGTTAGAATGTGTACTTATATTTATGATGGGTGAAGATATTAGAGGTTTTAGTTGTTTATTATAGGTTTATCCAGAAAAAGGGTTTAGCTCAAAAGGTTTAACAAAAGATATTGAATTAGGTTGGCTTTTTAAGCTAAAGGTTTAAAACAAAGATGGCCTTTATCATTTTTATGCACCAATGTATAGATGTGATATTAAGTCGGTTCCAAGCAAGTTCTAGAGAAAAATTCACCTTAGAAGATTATCACACATCAAAGAAATACAGATTGATATAAATGTTTCAATCTTTTAGGCCCAAGAACTCACAGGTTAATGCGTTTCACCATAATTATATACCATGTTTAATCATATGATTGCCAAACCTTGACTAAGTCTATGCATTTGTATTTAATAACTAAATGGAATCTATTGGCCTACAAATAAAATTAACTCAAATTATGCTCACTACTTAAGTCATTAAAAATGGAAGTATAGAAAATGTTGAAGTTGGCCAATCAATTGCAAACAAGTCAATAAGCATTAAAAAAATTTCAACAAAGATTCCTAGATATCAGTTATATGGAACATATCCCACCCGCACACCTAATCCATACATTGTTCTGAGTGTAATTATATAACATAAAAGAAGCTAAAATATAAAAGAGAAGAGGAAAGAAAGTTTCTTTGTAAGTTGATTAAGTCATGGGTTTAGTGGGTAATGAGGTTGTTTGGAATCCTTAATGTGCCTAATATGCTATCAAATTGTGCTCCATTGAGTGCATCAGGCATTTAAGTCAAGCCAAACGAGCATCCAACTTGACCTGGGGAGGTTGACTACTACTTGATGTAGGTGAGACAACCCAACTCTTTGTGGTTAGATGTGGGTTGCAAGGGACATTTGGACTCAAATAAGTAAATAATATCCTTCCATGACTCATTTCAACGATTCCCATCCTACAAAAATATTCCAAATCCAAAGTTTCTACGGAACAAGCCATAAGTATGTCAGTATTTTCAAGATCCAATAAATTCAAATTAACAGCCGGTTAAGTGATATAGGACCCTAATATTAATGTTCTAGATTTCTTGTTTAACACATATTGAAATTATTTTAGAAACCAAAAACCTAAATTAACAAGAATTGGTTTGTCTATACTCCAAAAAATTAAAATTCAGCCTTAGAAAGTATACCAGTAGAATTTAGTCGCCTTAAAAGATTGTATGCTAAAAGTCGATGTATGATTTTAAAAATAGGATTTTTAAAATATTAACTCTTAGATGCACTGGCATTATATGGTTAAGGATCGACAGATCATTTAGTGCACAGTTCAGAGGCATGAAAATCAATATGATAATCACAGTTGGAACTTACAAATGGTTAATTCTTAATGTCATCAGCTGATATAAAACCCATAACAATGTTAAAGTCAGCAATAGATAACGTAAATTCCTGTCCTATAAGTCTAAATTCAATAATTCCCTTAGTAAACAAGTCAAATTCTTCATGGGAATTAAATTGAAAACTATTGTAAAATTATCATGTCAATTCAACTTAAGTAGGATAGTCAAGTTTAACAAATGCATTCCAACAAATTTTCTCAACCATTTTCTCAACGGAATTAGGAATTTGTAGAGCATCAAGAGTATTAGTTAAAACATACTTACATAGGTAAATTTTGCACTAGCTCAACTATTGAAATCTTTAATTGTCCTCTAGTAGTTGAAAAGAAGTGAAAGCCCTACTTCGTGAGTTTTATTGGCTTCTCCTTTTGATTTTCTTACCATTTTGAGTTCGATTCCTAGTTTTTTGGATCTTGGGTCAGTTAGCAAATCGGAGAAATGAAGGCAGTCGGTGTCACAACTATGGTACCAGTGAAGGTTAGGTGTTAACCAATTTAGGAATTGGTGAAGCTAATCAGCATGAGTCACTTTTTTTGCGTGGCATGGTCCCAATCTTTGTGATTTTATAGACCGAAAATAACATAAATGAAAGAACAAAACCAACAAAAATTTTAGACTGGTGGGTGGTGTTGGTTACGGTGGTATGGAGGGTAAAAGGTATAGGGTTGTCGTTAGAATGGTATGGGTGTGGGATAAATTAGCATTGGGTGGGTGAAATTGGAGTGGGTGATCAAAATTGGAGTGGGTAAGCAAGTGGAAAGGATGAATGAAAGTGTAAGGTTGAAAATGTATTATGTTGTGAAATGACAAAGGGGATGGAATAAAATGGATAGCTGAAAATAAAACAAATTAAACAAATTAAAAAATGAGAAATACTAAAAAGTAGCAATAAAATTGAATATGAAATTTTTGGGTTGTCCCCAAATGCACTTCTTTTAAGTCGTTAACTAGACGTGTTCACTAACTTACCTAATCAGAGATAGATTAGGGCTACCAGTTCTATTTCTTCCATATTCTCAATTAGAGAATTCTCATAGTACAGTTTCAGGTTGTTTCCATTAACCTTAAACACCTTGGAAGTGTCTAAACTTTGAATTTCTACCGCACCATGAGAAAATACATTAGTAACAATAAATGATCTAATCTAACGACATTGTAATTTTCCTGGAAATAACTTAAGCTTTGAATGATAAAGAAGAATATTTTGTCTTACTGAAAATTGCTTCCTTAAAATCATTTTATCATGAAAAGCTTTAGTTTTTTCCTTATAAATTTTCGCATTTTCACAAGCCTCATTACAGATCTCTTCTAACTCTTGCAATTACAACTTCCTATTGTTACCAGCCTCTACAAAATCCATGTTTAACTACTTCTCAGCCTAGTAAGCTCTATGTTCTATTTCCACAAGCAAATGACAAGGATTACCGAAAACTAACCTATATGGTGACATCCCTATTGGAGTTTTGTAACTAGTCCGATATGCCCATAAGGCATCATCCAAACATAAGCTCCAATCTTTTCTGTTTGGATTCACCATTTTTTCCAAAATTGATTTAATTTCATAATTGGAGACTTCAGTTTGCCCACTCGTTTCCAGATGATATATAGTCCAAATACGATGTGAAACACCATGTTTCTTTATTAATGTTCCAACAATTTTATTGCAGAAATGAGTTCCCCTGTCGCTAATCATAACTTGAGCTATTCCATACCTGACAAAAATATTAGATTTGAGAAATTTAACTACAACTTTAGCATCATCTGTATGAGTATCCTTCACTTTTATCCACTTTGACACATAATCCACAGCTAAAATGACGTAATTCTTACCAAAAGATGAAGGAAAAGGACCCATAAAATCAATTCCCCATAAATCAAAAATTTCATATACCGGGATATTTGTAAGTGTCATTTGATCTTTTCGTCCCAGACTACCTGTTCTTTGGCAACAATCACAAGACCTACAAAAAAATGTAAGTATTATAAAATAATTTAGGCTAAAATAAACGACATTCAAGAATTTTACGAGTTGTTATTTTGGGGCCAAAGTGTCCCCCATATATAGATGAATCATAAAATTTTAGTATGGCAGGAATTTGATCATCTACACACCTTTTAATAATTTGATCAAGATAAAATTTCGAAAGATGATGTTCATCCCATATGTAATATTTTGCCTCTCATCTAATTTTATCCTTTTCATTTCTAGATAAATCACTAGGCAAGGACTTAGTCACTAAGAAATTTACTATGTCTGCATACTATAAAATTACCTTTTGGATTGCAAAGAGACTTTCATACGGAAATTCATCTTAGAAAACATCAAATTTATTGGTTGGAGTGATCCGGCTAAGAAGATCAGCTATCAAATTTTTAGCTCCCTTTTTGTGGCTCATTTCCAACTTAAATTCATGTAGGAGTAAGATCTACCGAATCAACTTTGGTTTTTCTTCTTTCTTAGTCACCAAATATTTTAGACGTACATGGTCTGAATAAATGATCACTTTTGTACCCCATAGGTAAGACCAAAATTTTTCCAACCTAAAAACTAAAGCAAAAAATTCTTTCTCCGTTATGGAATAATTCTTCTGAGCATCATTAAATGTCATGGAGGCATAGTAAATGACATGAGATGCTTTTTCCACTTTTGACCCAAAACTACTCCAACTGTGTAATCGAGGCATCACACATTAATTCAAAGGGAATGTCCGGTGGCTGAATTATTAGGGCAGTGGTGAGTCACCCCTTTAGTTCATCAAATGCAACCTTGCATGTCTCATCAAAATCAAACTTCGCATATGTTTGGAGTAGTCTACACATTGGTTGAGCAACCTTTGAAAAAATTTAATAAATCACCGATAGATACTTGCATGACCAAGAAAAGAGTGAACTTACCACATAGTCGTGGGGTGAGGTAAAGATCTAATAACATCTATCTTAGCCTTATCAACTTTAATTCCCTTAAAAGAGACTGTATAACCCAAAATTATGCCTTGATCAACCATAAAATGACTTTTTCATAATTTAAAACCAAATTAATCTTAATGCAATGTTTAAGCACTTTCTCAAGGTTGATAATGCATGTATCAAAAGAGTCTCCATAAACTGTAAATTCATCCATGAAAACTTCCATAAAATCTTCCACAAGATTAGATAAAATACTTACCATACACCTTTGAAATGTTGTTAGTGCATTAAACAAACCAAATGGCATTCTTCAGTATGCAAAGTTGTCAAATGGGCACATGAAAGCTATTTTCTTTCAGTCCTTTGGTGCAACCAAAATCTAATGATAACCTGAATAACCATCTAAACAACAATAGTGAGATTTACCTGCATGTCTTTCAGGCATTTGATCAATAAATGGAAGTGAAAAATGATCTTTCCTAGTAACCAAATTTAGCCTCCTATAATCTATGCAAACTCTCTACCAATTTTAAATATGAGTGGGTATTAACTCACTATCTCTATTTTCTATTATAGTTACTCCAGTTTTCTTTGGAACTACCTAGATCGAACTTACCCAATTGCTATCTAAAATAGATAGATAATTCCAACACTAAAAAGCTTCAAGATTTCCTTTTTCACCACCTCCATCATAGGTGGATTTAAATGATGTTAGGGTTGCCTTACATCTTTGGCTTCATCTTTAACCAAAATTTGATGCATACAAATGGTAAGACTAATGCCTTTTAAATCAGCCACTATCCATTCGATGGCTTCTTTGTGTTCTCTTAGCACCTGGATCAGTTGTTCTTCCTGCAAAGAAGTGAGTTATTTGAGATAATAACAGGTAATGTATCTTGCTCACCCAAAAATATATGTTTTAGATGGTTAGGCAAATTCTTCAACTCTAGTGTGGGTGGTTGAATCAATGAAGGCAATAGCTTGAAGTTGTTTCGAGACAACTCCATATGAGGTAATTGCTTTACCATTTGCTTAGTTTTCTCCAAATTGAAAAACATGGCTTCAATTTCTTTGTTAGGCAGTAACATCACTGTGATTGACTGCCACTGCAACACATCTCCAATTTCAAGGATTGTCTCAAGTTCAGCTCTTCCATTTAATGATGATTTTTTTTACACCCAGTGTCAATAAATCAACAGAAACAACATGTTGTTCATCATCTGAAAATTTCATAGCATTGTATATATTGATTTTAATTAATTCACCATCAAATTCCATAGTCAATGATCTATCATGAACATCAATTTTTGTTCTAGTGGTTTTCAAGAACGGCCTTCCAAATAAAATTGGAGTTGAAGAAGATACATCATCACTACCATATGCAAAATGTAAAAATTAGTTAGAAAAGCATTTCACCTACTTGAACCAAAATATCCTCTAACACGCCCTTTGGATAAGCATTTGAGCGATCAACTAATTGAAACACTACATTATTTTCTTTAAGGGGCTACATGTTTAAAGACTTATAAACATCATAAGGCATGACTTTTATTGATGCACCCAAATCTAACATAGCTTTTTCAATTCCTTAATCACCAAATTTACATGGAATAATGAACATACCTAGTTCTTGAATTTAGGTGGTAGCTTTTTCTTCTAAAGTATTACAAACACGTTCTCTTCTGATTGTACTTTCTCATCAAATTTCAATTTCTATTTCGAAGTGTAGAACTCCTTTAGAAAGTTAGCATAATGAGGAATTTGTTTAATGGCATCAAGCAAAGGAATATTTACTTGGACTTTTCTGAAAGTCTCCAATATCTTTTTCTCTTACTCCTCTTTCTTTGTTCAAATCGACTTAGAAAAGGGGGTGACACAACAAATTTTTACAAATCTAAATGTGTCTTTTCTAGTTAGTTAGGTACTTCATTCCTTGCTTTTTCTTTGATTTCCCTCTTGGATACTTTTGAAGAAGGTTCCTTCAATTCTTTACCACTCTGCAACATGAAAGATTTGAAACTTTGCTTAGGATTGATTTCTATTTGAGTAGGAAATTTTTCAAAAATTTGTGCCTCTAACTGATTGGTAGTTGTTGTCTTTTTGCTCAATTGATTGTCAAGACTTTGAATACTAGCTTGAGTATCTTGCTGAAATGTCACAGTGTTAGTGGCCAAATATTTAACAATATTTTTTAAAGAGGACTTACCTTCAGAATTGGGTGTCATTTGTTGATATTGTCTAAGAACATAAGGTTGCCTATATTGCTAGAAATTTGAAGTAGCTTGTTGTCCTTGAGAGTTCCCATAATGCAGATTTAGATGATCATGCTAACCCAGATTATATGTTCCCAGACTTGTTCTGGACTTTCTTCTTACAAAACCGGGCATGCATCAATAAAATGCCCCAACATTAAACATATTTCACATTCCCTTGCTTTTTCTTTCTTTATGACCACAAGTTACCGCACCAACGATGTAAGATCATCTAATCTCTTCTCCAATGCTGACACATTCACCTCATTCACTTGTTTTTAACTATGGCCAGAACTTATCCCAAATTGTTGTGTATTGGAAGCCATATTTGCTATTAAGTCCCTTGCAGTTGCCAGTGTTTTGTCAACCAAAGCTCCACTAATTGCAGCATCAATCATACTACTATTTGTAAGCAAAAGAACTTATTAGAAGTATTGAATAAACAGTTGATCGTTTATTTGGTGATAGGGATAGTTAGCACAAAGCTTATTGAATCTTTCCTAATATTCATATAGTTTCTCACCTGCGTGTTGTCAGATGCCACAAATTTCTTTTCTAATGTTGCCATCTCTTGACGCTGGAAAATATTTTTCAAAAAATAATCTCTTCATTTCAAGCCATGTCTGCATATTTTCACCAGTGGAGTAATACAACCAATCTTAAGCATCATCTTTGAGAGAAAATGGGAAGGCTCGTAAGTTGATTTACTCCTAAGTCACATTTGTAGGCTTCATACCCATACAAATCACATCAAATTCCTTCAAATGCTTATAAGGATCATCTCCCGGTAGACCTAGAAAAATTGGCAATAAATGAATCAACCCTGACTTCAATTTAAAGGTATTGTTGCACCCCAAATTTAAAAAATTGATGCAATAGGGCTATTTAGCGTCCGTAAGGGCAGCTAATTCACAAAGAGTGCGATTTGTAGCCATCTTTTCTTTCTTCTGCACTTATTGTCTATGTTTTGTCAACTTCCATAACTTCTTGGTTGTCTTTTCTATCTTTGAATTGAATAGCAATTACGTTGTCTTGTCTACTCGTGTAACATATATATGCTGTCAAGAATTCCCTAGAAACAACTCCAAAATTTTGTAACGTTGTCACCTATAACCAAATTAATATCAACTCTAATAATGAAATATGTAGTTAGTGAAGAGTTGAGATCATTCCCATGAAGAATCTAATGGTAAGTATTTCACAAGTTAAAACTAAAACAAATTTGGGGGTTTAATTAATGTGATTTTCAGAAATTAAAATTGACAAAAATTAAAAATAAACAAAAATAATCAGATCTAAAAAATTAATGAACAAACCTTGGTTTCGGGTCACGTACTTTATCAAACTAGTATGGATCATCGATACAAAATTAAGTCCATTAACAAGTACTCATTGAATGGTGTTCTCTCTTAAGATTAAATGAATAGAAACATGTATTCTAATCAATCTCATTAACTAACAACTTAGATACGATCTTAAGTTTGATTAATTAATAGCTTTAAGAACTAAGAGAATTAGTGAGTAAGATAATACACAAACGATATTTATTTAGTGTAGATAAATTTCTTTCTTAGAATTTCCAATCCCTAACGTAAAAGATAGTAATCATATTTTCCACTTTGGATTAGTAAAACTGAAAGTCAAATCCTACTAATTTGGCTGTAAATTAAATCAGTCAATTCCTGGTTGCACACCTTAGAGATCAATTAATTCAATCAAGAAAACTAATGCCAAAAGACACTTAATATTAGTCAATGAAATAAACTTTATTTAGAAAATCTCACATATATTAGATGATAATGTTAGTTTCCTTCAACCAAGAAGAAGGATTTAGCTACTCATAACAATGATGAAACTTGATAGAAGAATAACAGAACATCTAGTCTCAATCTCTGCCCCCTTTTCAGAAAGAAACTAAAAACTCCTAAAAATCTAAACAAAAACTTGACAGATAAGATTTCTAGAAGGGTTTTTGTCCTCCCTTCTTAAAGTTATTTTATCAAATAAACTTCCCCACAAAATCAGGTAGTAGACCCCCATATAAAGAAAACAACTTGATTTTTAAAATAATTAAAATCCTAAATGTATTAAATCTATTTTCAAATTAGATTCTGCTGATAAATTTTTCCTTTACACGTGCCCACGTTCAGTTAAAAACTTTTCTGCCAGCTAGAAATTCGAATTGCCTTTGTTTTTCTTTCATCTTTTTGATTCAAATTCATCTCCCGTGTGTTGAAAATCACCTGATAACAATTAAGAAATAAGTCCATTAATTTTAAATAAAATTTTCAACATATTAAAGAGATTTATATCCAAAGTTAGCCCAAAAATAATAACTTATCAATGAGTATACAACTTTTCTCCAAGCCCCCACCGATTGACTACCGTAACATTTCATTTTCATACTAGGTGTTAGAACCCTAGATTTGTAATTGAGAAATATAAATGAAAGATTGAAAAATACATTTCATGCTCATGCATAATGTTAGCATACACACACACGCGTGAAATTGATTATTGCACATATTGCAATGATTTGTTCATGCACTCATTTGACATTTTCTGGATATAAATGATTGTTTTAACGTGATTCTAATGTGAATTAGGGATTATGTGTATTAAAAACTGAGTTGGAGTACATAAGTAATGAATTAGAATTTTTCTGAAATCTGAGAATTTTCTAGAATTTAAGGATATTTTTGGACTAAGGAAAATGTCAAGTGGTAGAACAATTAATAAGAGTCAAATGGCAGTGAAAATTTTTATATTTAATGAAAAGTGTCATTAAAAATTGGGAGAAATTTGGAATAAAAATTGGAAACAAATGGACTAGCTTTTTAAAAGAACCAATTAGAGACCACATTAAAATGGCAAGTGGCAAGTGACAAGTGTCACAACACTTGCCACTCACCACTCACATTTTTATTTACCAAAATTAAAGACCATCTCATGGTCTTTCACCTGTCATATACGATACATGCTTCTTTTCTTCATCTTCTTCATTTTCTTCATCTTCCTTTCCTTCTCACGGCACTTGCTTCTTTAAGCATCAAAGTGAACCTTGCTTTCTTCCATCACTAGCCACTTAAATACCCTGCTATCTCCATTTTGTTACTAAAAGACCTAATCCTTCAACCTTAAATGATGGTGATGATCATTTGATGTAGGAGGTTAGGGTTTCTTGGAGACTCTTAAAGGAGCTTTGGGTAAATCAAGTAAGTTAAACTTTGTTCTTCATGGGCTGTCTAAATAGAAACACATATGATAATAGTTTGCGATAAAATGATCATAAAGAAATGAATGTGTTTATATCTTTTTTTCTATTATTTATGAACAATAACATATGATTTGGTGTTGAGATGATTTAGAGTTAGAATGAATCAAAAATGATATAAAAATAAGTGCAGAAAAATTAAGTTGTGAATGGATATTTTCATTTTTTTTCGATGTATAAAACATGGATTATTGGTTGTTTTAGAAATGGATTGGACTGAGTATTGATGTTAAAGAAAAGGCAAGTATAGTATCATGAAAAGAGAAGAACTAGGATGGAAGCTTAGAGATAAAGTGATAATGGTGTTTAAAATGTGCTGGAATATGTTAACTGTAACATTCCCATTGGATATGTATCGGTATTTTAGCCACAAATTGATTTATAGATATCCACATGGGATGCTTCATAATTTGGATTAAATTAGAGACATATGGCTACGTTTTCATGAAGACATCGAATTCAAATTATGTCTTTAAGAGGTTTGAAATTTGACTTAAAATTGAGTACTAGGTGCAATAAATTGATAGACAAATAGGTGTGTTTGTGTTTTGTTTTGTGACTATGAAAACCATGAGTGATGAATTGTGATGTAGATGTTATGAGTTTTGAATTAAGGGTATAATGAAAGTGAATGTTATGTTAACCATGATGTTGAGTTATGCCCTTGAAATGAGATAAATTAAGGTGATAGTTAGAAGTGAAATGAAGGTGGAAATGAAGATGAAATGTGCAAAAAGTTGATGATGAATGTATATATGTATATGTTCTGTTTTTAGTATTCATGATCAATCATGGACTACAATTTGTTTATGGATGATATTTAGTTAAAATGGAGTTAGGAATGATAGGGAAATCATGAGTAATTAAAGTAGAAATGATAGACCAAGCATAAGGCAATGAATGTGGTAAGAAAAGAGTTAGAAATCTAGAAAATATGGTTGCAATTGGATAGGTTTTGGGGTAAGAGGCATAGATTTTGTTGTGGATCTCGGATTACGATCATTTAAGTATTCTTTCAAAGAGGACTTCAAGTTATACAATTCTATAAAGACCCCCAAGATAGATTTGGCTGTCTAGAGGGTCAAAATTTTACATTTCTATAAGTGACCCGTGAAGGTCCACTTAGCGGACATGAAAGTCCGCCTAGCGAACATTCACTGGCCATTTGATCTTAATTTAGGCTAGAATGTGTATTGAATTGAACCTAGAATTATGCTTGGATTAAGTGACTAATGTATGATACATATAAAGTGATAATTGAGGTTATAACCTAGTGAACAAATTGATGATATCAAAATACCAAAGGCATGTGTATACTGGGAATGAAGATGTTCATATGATAAGAGTTATGATAAAAAAAAGAGTTCAGTAATGTTGGGACCCGATTTTGTAACCGGAGCCCAATCGGAAAAACGGAAACGGAAACAAATGGAAAACAAAAACAAAAAACCAAAAACGAAAACAAAGAAGGCGAAAGCGAAAGAGAAATCCAAATAACGCGCGTGAGGGCAGCAAACGAAAGAAATCTAAACCGAAAGAACGGAAAACATACGAAAATGGGCCAAATGCAAACAAAAAACCAATCGGATCAAAAGCGTGCAGAAAGAAAGGAAATTGAATGGCTAATGAGCCATAGAAAATCAAAAGGCTCGGAAATCATAAAGCAGAAATGGATTTACAAAAACTCAGAATCAAAGAAACCAAAATGGTTCAATCACACTGAACGTCAAAATTCGACATCCGAAGCGTGTACCTTAGAAAACTAACGTTGGAAACTCAAGACTAAACCAATCTGAAACCGGTATAGATTTTTTATTTCTCTTTAATTTTATTCAACTTTATTCAAAGCAATACACTTTTTCAATTTGGAATTCATCAATTCCATAACCTTAATTTTTGTATCCTTCAAATGCGAATCATAACTATCAATTTTAAACCAAATCTTATTTTTCTTTTGCCATAAAATCTCACACATGATTTATACACAATCAAGCCATACACAATAAGCACTTCTATATTCCAAAACCATCAACACAATCATTACCATCATCGGACCTCCTGTCTGGAATCCAAATACATTCATATGCAATTCACATACCATATCCATACACAAATTTAAATCCCAATTCCATACGCAAATCTATAATTCATTTACATGCCAAAATAAATGCCTTACAAACTCTAATGGCATTTTCAAGCCACAAAACAACATCAATTATAAACCAAAATACAAAGATACAAAAATCTTCAAAATACACAACATAAGCCTAAGCTCTCATTTTTACAAAAATCTAACTTAAAAATACAATCATAAACATAATCGAA
>JANIJH010000223.1:64538098-64560767 GCA_024520975.1 Erythroxylum areolatum | reverse complement strand
TAAGTTATGTGATTCAATTTTTCTTTAAAAAAGAAGAAAGAAAGGCAAGTGAAGACTAGACTGTTGAGTAAAAGCAACTTGACAGTGTCAATTTTAGTGAACGAACAAGCTAAAGCAGCAGGATCATCATAATTCCAACATTCTTGAGGCACAATATGGACAAGAATCACATGGCTGCATATTCTATAGAAATTGCAGATTACAATGAAACGATAAAAGAGAACTCAAGCTAAGAACAAAGAGAATCAACAATTACCTGGATTCCTTCAAGGACTAGAATTCGATGTCGAGATGGGAACCAATTGCAAAAGTCGGAATCTTTCTGGTGAGAACTAGCAAGGAAGTAGCTGGTGGGGAATTTCATCAGAGCAATTGCTTCAATAGCCTCGGTAGACTGTATCTGGGAAAGCTTTTTCATGACCAAAGCGCTCACACGCAAAGTACGTTTAGCAGATTTCTCCAGTTCCTCAGGTACTTTGGCATTATCAAGAAGGAAAAGGTAATCAGTTTCGATAGTTCTTTCTTGCAATGACTCCTGAAATTTGTGTATCTCCCTGTGAAAAGACAAGCTTGATGTGAACTGGGTAAAGTCAAATTAAGGAAAACCGATGAAATGCACAAAGAAAGAGAGGTGCCCGCATAAAAAAGATGTGGTTTTGAGAGTACCTGATAGGAGTGGTACCAACAACAAGAGCTGAAGCATGAGAATGGCGATAGGGGGAGCTGCGACTGAGCTTGACACAGTGCTTGACGAATGGATTGGAAGTACTGGTGATAGATTTGAGATGAGCTGGTAATGAAAATTTGGCCAACTCTGAACGATTATCAGTATCGTCTTGGTCTTCTTCTTCATGATAGCAGGATAGCTTTGCGATTGAAGAAAAGGGTTTTAAAGGAGGTGGAGAAACTGTTGGTAGGGAAGGCGCGTACAGGCTCTGCATTGCTTATGCTTCGATGGCTCTACTCTAGTAGGCACGAGAGACAGTGACATCAGGTGAGGACAGCTATGAATGACATATATATGAGAAGCCTGAGCCTATTTTCGACGATTTCGCCGTAAACATTAGGCGAACGTCAGATTTGTGTGTATCGGCGTTCACGTTTGGTACTTCGTAGCGGGCAGTTTCCCAGGCTTGACAAAACAGTCTGGGCGGCCTGAAATCAATAGGCCCGGAACCGTTTGACAGAATTTTAAACCTAGTATGCAGTTTTTTTAATTCTAAGCTAAAAGTATAAAACTGAGTTAGACGAGTAACCCTATTCTCTAACTATTAAAAGTACATAAAAGATTTCAAAAAACTCATAATTAGTAATTTGACAGTAGTGATTAATGTTAATCCTCCTTGGATCTGTACAATAATTTTAAACCTAAGGTATCTTAACTCACTTTTTTAATATAGATAAATATGTTTGTCCTTACTTGAAATAATTGTAAAAAACAGTGTTTACTTTAGAGTTTTCAATTCCAGGAGAATTGATTTATTCTATTAAATTTGAGAATTTACTAAACCCAGTTCCAAGAGTGGGTATTGAATTTTCATTCCAATCTAAATTTTTATCACGCTTATTTTTTACTCTTTTATCTCTAACCTTTGCCCTACCATTCTCTTTATTTCCTTATCGTCTCTCAATTCCTTACGATCTCATATCCTGCCTTATCGCGTCTCATTAACAAAGGAATTTTTTATTCTGCACCTGTAGATATATTTTCTGAAATCTCTCGTTTTAATTTGATGTTAAATGGAGATAGCCCCAATAAACATGTGAAAGGAAAATTATTTTCATTTTTATTGAGGATAAAAATGGTATTATATTATCTTTCATTCTCATTAATGCAACAAACCAAACAACATTATTGGTATTAATACAGAAACTCAAGTTACAAACCAAACATTTTTTTTCATATCTATCCTCATCCCCTTCTACTATTATATCCATATCTATAATCAACCCCGTCTTCAAACCAAACGCCCCCTAAGTAACTCAAGTTTGATACGAAATTCAATTAAGCTCAAATTACTTGGTGCCTGTTTGGATCGGCTTTTGGGATATTAATAAACACTTTTCTCCATCACAAAGCTTTTTTTAAGAAAAATGAATATTTGGTTGTAAGATAAAAAAGCACTTTTTTAATATACATGACTTGTTTGGTATAGCTTTTTAAAAAACTCAAATTTAGAGTTTATCAAAAAGTGCTTTTTCAAATTGATTTTTCAGATCAATTAATGAGTCTATTTTTAGTCCATTTTATCCTTATGTTTTACATATAATTCCCATAATATCCACAAACTCATATTCACGTTTATTTTGAGATTTATATAATATTATTTAACTTGTTTATATGTTGTAATATTTATTTTTATATTAGTTTTACTTATATTATAATCCATATAAAAAATTTGGTTAGATATATTTTCATTTATGTTTCATATGGTTTAAAATTATATAATAATTAATATATTATGCTTTGTATATTGTTTAATATACTTTAAATAATACTTATATGTATAAATAATTTTATTATAAAATAAAATTTAGTTAAAATTAAAAGTGCTTTTATTTTTATATTGTCAAGTAGTTTATTGTATAAAGTTCTTTCAAAACAGCTTTTTTTAAATGATAGTCAAACAGACAATCGGCTTCTTAAAAAAGCTCTTCTAAAAAAAATTCTACAGAAAAAAACTATACTAATAAAAACTCTACTAATATATGCCTAACTAAACAGAGTCTAAGACTCAAAACTAAAATAATGTTTTATACAATATGTTCAAGTCATTTGAGCTAGAATTAAAGCTGGCCCGAGCCCAAATCCAATACAAAAATTGACTAACGTGAATCTAAACCGTTGACTTCAAGTTGAGTTATATTGAACCAAATTTACCACCTCTAAAGATAAGAAGTGTTCTCTCTTCTATCAAGGTTTAAGATTTCAAAACATGAACTACAACCATTTAGATTACTCTTCAATGGGGCCGTGAAGCAAGACGAAACGCTAAGTAGAGTTGTGACTCCAGACTTTGACCGAGTCTTGACCTATTAACTTAAAGTCAGACAGGGCAACATCAGATACACCAATCCTAAAGCTAAGGCCTAGATAAAAGGACCATCATAGCTTCTAAAGATGGTGTTCACAAACAAATCCTTTTGGTCCTTGAGAACATAATTAAACACTAGTATTAGCATCCTACATCCTCTGAGACGCAGACAGATTCATTGAAGTTCCATGACTGGGGAAGCTATCAATAGAAACCATGGTGCTGTCATTATATACCCGTTCAGATGTAGGTGGAAGATGTAGCCTCTCGGATGCAGCTACTGTAGTGTTAATTCTTTGAACCATTTGAGGAGTGTACACGGCCTCTGAAGTTGACTGCATAGCATCATTCCGTTGAGAAGCTGGGTTCATGTTTTCAGTCCTTTGATCAGGCACTCTAGCAATATATATCCTCTTGGAATTGGGTGACGAAATGGCATCAGATCTCTGAGATGCTGGACTTATCTGATCACTTCTGTGAGATGTAGAAGGTATGTATCTACTCTCCGGAGGTGGGAATATGGAATTACGTCTTTGAAATGTTTGGCTCAGACGGTCATTCAAGTGTGTAGGATTTGCTATAATGTCGTACAATTTCTCCGAAGCTGGATGTACGGCATTGTTGGTCCTGTGAGAGCTTGGAACTTTGCTATCATTCCTCTGTGATGTTGATGGACCTATGTTTTCATTCCCATGAGATGTAGACACATATAAACAACCAGGCGCCAATGAGAATGCTGATTCATTCCTCTTGGTAGATGACCTGGCATTTCCATTCCGTTGAGATCCAGACATACAAATCCCCATTGATGTGGAAGAGATGCTTTCAGTCCTTTGAGAAGATTGGCTTGAAGCATCATTCCACTGAGATGTTTGGGGTATATAAACACTATCAGATGACTGGGACATGGTTAAAGCTATTTCGTGGCTTGAATTCGATGCAGAGAGTATACCGAAGGACGCGTTGTTATCTGGTAAATCCTGCTCAGCTGTCGGAGGCAACACTAGAGATGCTCCCTGGCTGTGTAGATCCTCATCAGTAATTGAATGTAAGGAAGAGACTCCTGAATTCGGTAAATCCTCGTGCAGGAACTCTCTTTGCCTAGGGGAATCCCTCTCAGATGCAACTGATACGGCTGGCGACACTCTTTCACTGGGTGAATCTCTCTCGGATGGAGGCGCGCCTAACGAAACTCGTCTGTTTCCTGTTTCCATCCCAAATTGCGTGAGAGTAGACAATGAGACTCCCAGACTAGGCAAGTCCCTCCATTGTTGAGCCACTGTCTTTATCTGCGTGTAAAATTGCAAACCTGCCTTTCCTGCATTTCAGAAACATACTCCACTGAGAGAGAGAGAGAGAGAGAGAGAGAGAAATGAAATGAAAAAGTTCTTTATACTGCATAAACTCTTCATCAATGCCATATAACTCCAATCTTTTTCCTCCTCACTTGTTTCCCTTTCTATGAACAAGGTTGGGTTTTGCATTAGTGAAGTGAATTGAAAGATGATATACCGCAAAAAATAAGATCGCCAGCAAATGATGCTTTCGGTTCATGCCATGTGGAGAATGGCAAAGGGATCGGAATTGGAATATTGACTCCGACCTGTTAACACAAGGCTCACGTCAAATAATTTTTGAAGAGCTGATGCTTACAGAGCACATACAGGACCCAATATAGACTAAGATAACTTGTGACGGCCCCACTTGGATGGACAGTGTAGGCACATGACAACTCCTTTTGATATTGAAATTTCATTTAGCTATTTTCCACTGGAAATTTCACTTAAGATTTAAAAAGACGTAATAAGCTGAAGCCAAAAAGTATTAATGCTCTCCATTCACGCCATCAATGTATTCCCTACATTGAATGCATCTGAAGAACTAAACCATATTCAGGCTTCAGTTTTTCAGCCTCTAGCTTGCATATTTCTCTTGCACTCTAGCAGATGGTGTCTCAGAATAGTACTACATTGACAGGGTATGCAGGAATTAAAGATGGTAAAAGGGACGTCTTGCACATCTTTCCCAGACTTACCATGCCAGCATCGACATCGTTCTGGAACTTCCTTGCTGCAACCCCAGATGCTGTGAATATGGAAGCTCCATTCCCGTACCTGGATACAAGATTTCAAATGCAAACAATGTAGCAGAACCATGATTTACTACCACATGGAGAGAATGCATGAAGGGGGGAAGGAAAAACAAAGATTTGACAAGAAAAATATAGTCCAACTTGTTTACAATACTAAAGCTCATCAGTGCATCTTCCTCAGTCACAGCCAGTACCTATTTTTGTTTATAATGGCTATGGCCTCTTCCAGGCTGTCAGCCTGTTTGCAATCAAAAAGAGTTTGTCAACCTACTACAGACAAATTTACCATTCACAAAAAGCAATTGAATCACTAATAAAAGGCGCACCTGCATGCACAGTAGTACCGGTCCAAAAATTTCTTCCTGCTCAACACAAAAATTGCTGTAAACAATATGGCAAGGTCTTTGGTTCAATTCTTATACTACTGATAAAAATGCATTATCCAAGTTGATTTATGCTAAAAAGCATGTGAAAACCCGAAAGTGAAATGTAGTTACCTTATAGCAATCCATGTTGATAGTAACATCACACAAGATTGTTGGACCAACAAAGCTTCCCTTTTCATACCCTGGAACCTAAAAAAAGATTTAAAACGACCAGACTAAGAAAGTAAACTCATCTAGAATAGAATGAAAAGACTTTCATATATCACTAACCTTTGCAAGTAAAGGTAGGGTTTTAGATGGAAGACTTTACCAGGTTAGATGTGAGAAAGAAGTATATTAATTATTGCTATCAGTCAACAAAAAGAAATGAGAATGGTATATACTGTGATGCCTAATTATGTCAATAGTCACTAACTAAGCTCCTAGTGTCATGTTTACATGGCTCATAAAAAAGTTCGCTTCATTTTGGATAACAGTTGCTTATGCTTACTTGGAGATATCCGTTGAGTTTTATCTGAAAGTAGAGAACTGAGATGATTGTTGATCTAAGTACCTCTCTTTTCTCATATGCCAAAATTTCAAACCCAACGTGGTAAGACAAATTACAGATTCTCCACACCAACCTATCATCAACAGCCTAATTTTGGGCATCAAAACAAACCATGATTTGTAGAACAAGCTCCAGCAGCTATTTGCCCATGTGTGAGCAGGAGCAGGTTAATCTAATAATTTCAGTTTTATATTATCAGCAATGAAATAGCACAACATCAGAAAGGATAGAAACAAATACACACCAAAATGTTTCTTCCATCAAGATGAAGCCGAGCACCGCTATCAACTGCACTCTGTACTAATCTATTTATCCGGTCCTTCACCTGTTCATTTTAGCATACCCATCTAACGAGTATAAGAAAACCTAACGAAAAAGGAACCAAGTATGTAACAGCCATAAGCTAGAAATCAATGGGAAGAATCCAAACCATCTGGACAAATACTAGTTAATAAGTAACATCTAATGATATAAGAAAACCTCAAGAAAAAGTTACTATGTCCAATTCATATGCTAAGAAACCAACAGAAAGAAATGCAAGGTAGCTAGGTGGAGTATATAAGTTTAACCAAGAAATCAAACCTTGCATAATTATGAATAAAAGAAAACTAGCTACCAGCATAAACTTTCACTTCATCAAGTTAATGACATAATATTCTCAACCAAGTATCTTCACCTCTTTGCTAATCACTGGACCAAGGTCTGCAAAGGGATCAATGCCTGCGTTAACTTTAAGTGCTTTAACACGCTCCACAAGGCCATTTTCCCTGGAAATATGAACAAAAACTGATGTCAATGATATAAGTCTTGATTGCACTGTAGCAGCAATTTCTGGAAGCATGACTTGACAATTACCCAAAACAGAAACAAAGAAGAACAAGAAGAACGAAACATGAAAGAAAAAGCAGAAGAATAAGGAAATGTGCATATACTACATTAATCAAAGATAAGTTAGGACGGGAACTACAAGGGACGTTCCTCTATCTTCCTAAAATAAGATGCAATTTCTGTTGGCCTACAATAGCAAAATGAACCAATGATACTAACCTAAAATGCCTAGTGCTCTACTTGAGATGCACTGAAATTCAGCCATGCATCATTTCCCACCACCTCTTTTTGCTATGCTTTCTGTTTTCTAAACTTAGAATGAGGTCTTCACATTCTAGAAACAAAAAGACAACATATCTTGACTGCTTACATGGGTAGCAAGAACACAATGTACAAAATCTTTTAATACCAAATACGGTTTCTATCTACGCAACAACAAATGTAGAGTGATATACTAGGTAACCAACAAAGAATTTCCATGTTTATAAGTATCAGAAAATAAAAATTGCCAAGGAATAGCAATTTTAAAGGACACAAGGACCAAAACAAAGCAAATGTAACTACCGCTTAAGAAGCCTAAAATCTTTGGTGCAGAGTTAAGAAACATCAAAGTTGCAGTAAGTGGGCTCTCATAGTGAACTTGATAGAATGAGGATTGGATAACAAGATAAAGAAAAGCTGAAGGCAAATAGATCACAGTGACAGTACCATGGCATTGAACCTCCGACAAAAACAACCGTGCTCAATGCCATGCACCTCTGTCCTGCAGCACCAAAGCCAGCAGCAACCACGGCATTCAAAGTATCATCCATGCTTGCATCAGGCAAGATAACTGCATGATTTTTCCCTCCTATCATAGACTAAAGATTCCACAGAATAATCAGCAGCTCAAATCAGTATACAGCCATACTTAAAATTAAGACAACAAGAACATTTGAAACACGTGCACAAAATCATGTGTAAGCACGTGACTGTTTGAGATAGATGGAGATAGAGATAGATCAACAAATACAAGAACTTCACCTGAACACGTTTCCCTCTAGCAGCTGCCCTAGCATATATGTGCATGCCAGCCTAGAAATCAAGTGAACAAGACATGGGGAAAGCATTTGTCATTCAACACCATACTTAATGACCTTTATTTTCCGAAACTCGTAACAACTGACAATTGAGTTAAGACTAGAAAATGGAGAATACTGTGAAGAGATTTCCAGCTACTAATTCCACCTTAGAAATGTTCAATCCAAGAACAAATCAAATCCTCCGTAATTCACTTAGATTCAAAGAAATCCTTAGTTGATCTAAGTTAGTTCTACAACACCTCAGGTATCAAAGATTTTCATTAACACCTTCATACATAAATCTGCTTAAACTTTTCAATTTTTTACATCAGATTGAGAATTTTTCCTCATATATGAGTATATGACTATTATAAGGGCGTTAAGTTGACAATTATACAATTAATGGACTTGATTGGAAGCTTAAAAAACCACACAAAGTTTCACATCTAAATAAAAAATGGAGGAGATATCTTTTTAGTCCTTGCAAACCAGTAGAAGAGTATATGCGACTAATCCTTTAACTTTATTAATTAGACTCCACAGTATCAATTCTTAATTCCAATAAATCTGTTAAGCATACTGCAGAGTACATTATTGTTGTAACACTGCAGTAAAACTCCCTTTACATCATTAGTGATATTGACATACTTTTAACAGCATCATTCACTATAAGCAAGCCTTCTGAACTTAGAGCTACTAATGTTGCAGTGAAAATTGCTATAGCCTAAAAAAATGATAGGATGACAATCATAGCATACAATAAGATCAATTACTGTATCAAGTACCAAAATCAGCTTACCACATCTGAACCAATGAATGATAGAGCTTTTATGTCTTCATCATCACACACGTAATTAACAATATCCTGCACCAAATGCAAAATATGCAAGTTGAGAAGTCACAGTCAACAAATTAGTATTCTCAGCAATTCTTTTCTGAATCTATACCAATCAAGACAGAGCTCCCAATTCATGTTCCCAACCCTTGCCCCCAATGGGTATACACTTAGCCCCATCAACAGGGCTTTCTAAGAATATTGTAATGTTTAACATCATCTTACAAGGAGCAGAGCCAAGGATAGTCAGCGAAATGAACCAAGAATAGTATTCCAGGAAAGGCTATTCAAAATCAAATAGAAAGGGTATAAAAGAAAGGGCACACATGATCAATCACATCCAATATCTTCAGCCAATTTTTTCTGGTCATAATGTTGAGGAATTTCAAAGAATTTGAAAAGCAAGCCTCACACTGTTTCCATGAATAACATTTAGGACACCATCAGGCAAACCAGCCTCCTGAGCCAATTCTGCAAGTATTGCAGAAGCACCTGAAAAAATAAGCTAAAGCATGCTATCAGTGTCATTTTTAATCACATAGATTACATGTTTATATATGTTAATGCATTGTTTGCGAAGGACATCAAAGACACAAGAATCTATGAATAGCACAAAACCCCAGAGCCGGGAGACACCTTTAAATACTATTAATGTCAGCAGATCACAAGATGATTCATGAGTGATGGACGATTACTTATTTCATAATCAGTAGAAACATTAAAATCAAATTTGCAGCAGTACAAAGATTGTTCATTCAATTGGGAAATGTTGTAAGATTCGAGCTCTGCGTTTAGTTTATTACAAACTCAAAAAAAAAAAAAAATTGCAGACATGATACTGATTACGGTACTGCATTGAATAATTGTTATCTATACCAATCATGCAAGCCTCCTATGAACTAAACTGCAGTTTATGGTACAGACAAGATATGACTTTGTTTCCTCCAGTAAAGGTAGCAACTCAAAGAATTTTTGCGTGTTGAACAATTGTGAACAGAAATAAATTAACCCACCTGGATTTTTTTCGCATGGCTTAAGAACAAATGTATTGCCACATGTTATTGCAATCGGGAACATCTGCAAATCAAATCAACTTTTTTAGAGTAGAGAAAAATCCTTTTCTTACCTCATTTTGGTTTGACAGTGCTAAGTTATTCTTCTAAACGAAAGCTGCATCTTTCAATAGCAAGAGCGAGAACACCTAAACAAATGAAACTGACCAAAAATTCACCACAGGACCATAGACTAATCCAGTCAGTTAAGTCTAAGCATGAACTTTGATAATGGAGCAAATCAAGGTTCGGAAAGCCAACATCTTTGCCTAGAGAAACTCTAAGATACAAGAGCATTTACGACTGTTGGATAATTATCGTACATAAGTTTAGGAAATTATCTTCTAGGAGATAAGTTTATCTTCTAGTAGATAAGATAAGATATACTATAGATAGGATAAGTTAGTATATACAAAAAATCTAGTCGTTTAGTAGTATTAGAATAGATTATCCTCATGAATAAATCACATATAATCAGAGAAATAAAGTGCTTTTTCTTCTGATATTTTCTATACCCTCTTGTTTCATGGTATTAGAGCTACTGATTCTAGTAGCCTAATTTTTCCAGCCACATCATGGCCGGAGTTCAACTAACCTTCGGTTCCTTTAATGAGTCCCAAACCTCATCCCAAACACCTGGTTACATAATACCTTCAGCCCAAACTCCATCTCCTTCTATTGATAATCTTTTATTGCAAATCACACAACATAGATTAAATGGAACGAATTTCCGAGAATAGTCCCAATCAGTCGTGCTCATAATCAAAGGAAGAGGCAAGGCTGGATATCTAATAGGGGCTGTTCCTTAATCACACAAAACAGCAGTCACTTACGGTGCTTGGGAAGCTGAGAATTCTATTCTCATGGCTTGGCTTATAAATTCAATAGAGCCAAAAATAGGAAGAACCTACCTATTCTGCAAAACTGCAAGAGAAAGCTGGGAAGCTGTGCAAGAAATATATTCTGATTTGGAAAACACTTCTTGGTGCTTTGAAATCAGATCAAAAATCAGAAATACTCAACAAGGTAATATGTTGGTTACTGAGTATTATAACTTACTTACTGAATTATGGAAGGAAATGGATCTATTTTATGCAGTAAATTGGGAGTGTTGTGCTGATGCCAAGAAGTATGAAAAATTATTAGAAAAGGAGAGAGTTTTTGATTTCTTGCAGGGACTTAATGTTGGACTTGATGAAGTACGAGGAAGGTTACTCAGTTTAAAACCATTTCCATCAATCTGAGAAACGTTTGCTGAGGTTCGTAGGGAAGAGAGTATGAAAAAGGTCATGATTACCTCACACACTTTTGAACAAATCTCTCAAGGCTTAGCTTTAGCGGCAAACCCTCGAAAGGAGTCTACTTATCAAACCCGAGAGCAAGAAACCAAGCACATGCAGTGGTGTCATCACTGTGATAAGCCTTACCACACCCGTGAGACCTGCTAGAAATTACATAGGAAACCACCAGATTGGAAACCTAAAAGCCAAAGAGTTCAACAAAAATGTGGAGCAACACAGGCAGCAGAATCCGATATCAGAAAATCCACAGGGCTAAACTTGTCCCCCCAGCAGATTGAACTACCCCATCAACTCTTGAATCAGACAAAAATCACAACTGAGAAAGACTCACATGACCAACAAACCTCTACTGTAACACCAGTGGATAAAGATTAACCTGTGTCAATCATTATTATTAAAGTCCCAAAGTCACAATCTAGGTGCATCAGACCACATGACTGGATCTTTGAATCTCTTTGAACAATATGAGTCAAGTAACCAAAAAATTAATGTCTGGGTCACGGATGGGAAAAGGTCAGCAGCTATTGGTCAAGGAAGAATTTGTTTGCCAAAACTAACATTAAATAATGTTCTCTATGTGCCTAAGTTAACTTATAATCTACTATCTGTCAGTCAATTAACTAAAGACATGGACTATATTGTGACGCTCTTTCCATCTCATTGTGAATTTCAGGACCGGTGTTCGGGAAAGATGATTGGCAGTGCTGAGAAGAAAGATGGACTTTACTACTTCTCAGGAAAGAGTACTCCTACTGAATCCAAATCACCACATAGGATTTCCCTTTAAATTATGTCAAATTATGATGTTAT
The DNA here is from genome assembly GCA_024520975.1 of Erythroxylum areolatum. Lineage (NCBI taxonomy): Eukaryota > Viridiplantae > Streptophyta > Magnoliopsida > Malpighiales > Erythroxylaceae > Erythroxylum > Erythroxylum areolatum. The sequence goes on along the minus strand of JANIJH010000223.1, from coordinate 64,548,817 downwards.
GTTACAGCATCAACACCTTGGTCATTCCAATTTCGCATATTGGAAAATCTTATATCCAAACCTTTTCATCAATAAAGATCATATTTCTTTATATTGTGTGCAATGTGTCCTTGCAAAACAAAGCAAAAATACTTATCCCATACACTCATACATACCCTCAAAACCTTTCTAATTAATTCATAGTGATATCTAGGGTCCCGCTAGAGTTACAAGTCTAACCGGTACTTGTTGGTGTATCAATTTCATTGATGATCATACAAGGGTATGTTGGGTATATATAATGAAAGACAAATCTGAAGCTTATCATATCTTTAAACAATTCCACAAACTCATTCAAAATGTATTCCAGACCTCTATTCAAGTAGTACGTACAGACAATAGGAGAGAATACTTTTCAACTGATTTTATTCAATATCTCAATAGGAATGGGATCACTCACTAGGGCTCTTATGCTTATACCCCACAATAAAATAGGATAGCGAAGAGAAAGAATCATCATCTTTTAGAGGTAGCCGAATCTATGATATTTACTAACTTTGTTCCAAATTCCTATTGGGGAGAAGCCATTCTAACTGCCTCATACTTGATAAATCGTCTTCCTTCAAAAACTCTTAAATTATGAACCCCATTAGGTATTCTTCTAGAACAATTTCTTCACATTAAGCTCCTTAATTCTCTTCCTCCTAAAGTCTTTGGGTGTACTATTTTCGTACACAACAATCAACCCAGCAAACTTGACCCACGAGCTATTAAATGTATGTTTGTTCGGTACTCACCCACTAAAAAGGGTTATAAGTGTTTCTCACCTTGTACAAACAAATTCTTTGTTTCATATGATGTCACTTTTTTCAAAAAACAACCATACTTCACCAATGCCTCTCTTTAGAGGGAGACATCCAATGAAGAGATTTATTAGGACCCAAGCATATCACTCCCTACCTCACAAACCTTCCTACAAAACCCACAAACATCGCAAACACCTACCATTGAACCTGAAACTGTCTAGTCCAATTCAGTGGGAGAACCAATTCTCGAAAAACCAACCTTAGTGTATTCTCGAAAGCCTAAAGCTTCTCAATATGGCCAATAATTGGTCCAAGAATCGGCTCCTAGAGAGACTATGGTACGTGGCTTAGTTGTGCCAATTGCGCTACTAAAGGGGGTAAGATCATGTACTAAATATCCTATTTCAGATTCTTTGACTTACTCAAAGTTATCTTCAAAGTTTGAAGCTTTCACTACTAAGCTTTGAAAGTGCAAGAATTCCAAGAAATGTACATGATGCATTCTAAGAACCTAAGCGGAAGGAAGTTGTAATTGAAGAAAAGAAAGCTTTACTTGATAATAAACCATAGGAGATTGTGGATCTACCCGAAGGGAAAAAGGTGGTTGGTAGCAAGTGAGTGTTTACCGTGAATTATAGGGCAGATGGAGAGATTGAAAGGTATAAGGCTAGATTAGTGGCTCAAGGCTTTACACAAACCTATGGAATAGATTATGAGGAGACATTTTCTCTAGTTACGAAGTTGAACAAAATTAGAGTCCATCTATCATTGGTTGCAAATTTAGATCGGGAACTCCATCAGCTCGACATTAAAAATGCCTTCCTAAATGGTACATTAGATGAGAAAATATAAATGAGGATACCACCAAGTTTTGAAACCGAAGAAGGAAGGGGAAGAGTTTGCAAACTAAAAAAATCCTTATAGGCCTCAAACAGTTTCCACGAGCATGGTTTAAGAGGTTCAGTGACCCTCTTTGCCGGTTAGGATATAAACAGGGACAAGCTGATCACACAATGTTTGTGAAGTGTGGAAAAAATGGAAAGAAATCCATCTTGATTGTTCATGTGGACGATATTATAATCACAGGCGATGACACTAGTGAGATCAATGATCTTAAACAAAAATTGAGGCTAGAATTTAGGGTAAAAGACCTCGTAGCATTAAGACACTTTCTTAGAATGGAGAATGCGAGAAGTAAGGAAGGTATTTTCATCTCTCAAAGAAACATTCTTGTTTTACTGGAGGAAACAGGAAAGATGGATTGCAAACCTATGGGAACTCCATTAGAGAGAAACTGGAAATTCAAGAAAAATGAAGAAGATCCTCCTGTTGACAAAGGAAGATACCAACGGTTAGTAGGAAAACTTATCTATTTGTCACTAACTAGACCAGATATTGCTTATTCTGTGAGTATTGTTAGCCAATTTATGCACTCTCCAACTCAAAGATATTTAGAAGCAGTCAACCATATTCTAAGATATCTCAAAGGCAGCCTAGGTAGTGGATTAATGTTTTGCAAAAATGAGAAAAGAAGCATAGAAGGGGCCACGGATGCAGATTGGGCTAGTTGTATTGAAGACAGTAGGTCAGCATCTAGCTATTGTACTAAACTATGGGAGAATCTTGTCACATGGAGAAGCAAGAAGCAGTCTGTAGTAGCAATAAGCAGTCTGTAGTAGCAGGAAGCAGTGCAGAAGCAGAGATTAGGGCAATTGCACAAGGAATTTGTGAAGTTATTTGGTTAGAGAGGTTGATGCCAGACGTATGGATCACCGCTTTTTCTCCCACCAAAGTTTTCAGTAATAGTAAATCAGCCATTAGTATAGTGAAGAATCCAGTTCAACATGATCAAACAAAACATGTTAGAATTGACGGGAGGTTTATCAAATGTGAAACAGAAGGAGGCATTGATCTATGCAATGTCCCTACTGAAGCATAGGAAGCTGATATCTTCGCAAAGATCATGCCTACGCCTAGGTTTGAGACAATTCTAAGCATGTTGGAAATGATAAATATCTATTCCTCAACTTGAGAGGGAGTGTTGGATAATTATCGTAGATAAATTTAGGAGATAAGTTTATCTTCTAGTAGATAAGATAAAATATACTATAGATAGGATCAGTTAGTATATACGAAAAACCTAGTAGTTTAGGAGTATTAGAATAGATTATACTCATGCATAAATTACATATAATCAAAGAAATAAAGTGTTTTATCCTCTGATATTTTCTATACCCTCTTGTTTCAAGGACAAACTTACACATTTGCAAGAAACATTTGGGAGTTAAATTGCACCAATAATTGCAAGAAACAAGAAGAAACAAGGAACATCACCCGTTAACTGGGACAAACACTAAGTAGATAACCAAGAACAAGAAACAAGAAGTACAAGGGATGTACCCATAATGGCATTGTTGCTGGAAAATTAAAAGGGCATATCCCAGCACATACACCAAGTGGTTCTCTAATGCAGAATGTATCAATTCCATTAGAAGCATTTGGGACGAACTCACCCATTTGCAAAGCCGCCATTCCACAAGCATGCTCAACTACCTCTATCCAAATTTATGACAAAAAAATTTGGTTCAGTTAACCTCTGTGAATTAAGCACCTGAAAATGGTAAATAAAGTAGGTTGAACTAAGAAAGTGCTCTACTGACCTAAACCACGCAGTAAATCACCTTGTGATCCTTTCAGTGTTTTACCTTGCTCAATGGTGATATTCATGGCAAGCTTATCCTGAAAGAAGAACTTTGTCCTCAGAAAACAATTTAACAAAAGATAATTGAAAAGATCAATTAGGTACACCAACCATATCCCTACGAATAAGTTCCTGTAGCTTGAACATGATACGTTGACGAGTTGTGATAGGAGTGTTTTTCCATGAAGGAAAAGCTCTCTTGGCTGCAATAACTGCATCTTTGAATTCTTCATAGGTTGTGAAAGGAACATGAGAAACAACCTCTTGCGTAGCCTATTTTAAGAAGTAGGGCTATATTAATGGCCAACAACACAATTGTATTTATCGAGGGACCCTTAAAGCAGTTAATGAACTTACAGGATTTATAACTTCAATGGTTCTAGAGCTGTGTGACTCTACAAATTTTCCATCAATAAAGTTACACACCTTCTGCTGCAGTTAGTTAAGAAAAAATTTTAGTCCCAGTCACTTCTTTCAAGTCAAGAAGAGGGAGTCACTTCTTTCAAATCAAGAAAAGGGATGAAAGAACAGAAAGAGGAGTAACAAAGACTAACACTGACAGAGCAAAGGACAGAGAAACTACTAAATCAAACCTACAGGTTGATTCTTTTGCTTTAAGGACCCGGATGCAGAATCAGTACTTGAGTTTACAGCAATAAATCTGTTTGGTGTCCATGACGTCAAATTTTTTTCTGCAAGATGACTTTTATTCATCATCAGCAACATTTTACAATGAACAACTACAGGCTTATACTGAGAAAATAATTTCAAGTACTTCACATGCGGTGATGTGTTATCATTCCCATCAAACAAAAGGTCAGGATATTATTGAATTCTTTGATCTTAACACTTTCAATGACACAAAAACGGGATCCACATAAGAAAACTTAGGACCAGGATCTAACCTGACAAATTTCCTTGTCGGATCTTTGCTTTAAGGTTGTATAAGTGCCTTGGTGTTGACTGTAGCTCAGGATTACTTTGTTTGAGAGCTTTGAGCACTTGACGGGGTTTTATACCAGCTTCAGTCATCATTTTAATTTGTCTAACCTCCTCTTCAGAAAAACGACGACTATAAGGATGCTCAGACATGTCTTTTAAAGGTTCATGGTTGTGTTCTCCATTTCTAACAACAAGTACCCATGCATCATCTTCCTTTTTTCCTATTGCTTCGAAAGGACAATTTATAAGGCGTGAACATGCTTTCCTTTTGCGCTGGCTTTCATCAATCTTGCGCCTATTACGATAGACACCTCCTCTATCACAGCCAAGGATAACTCTTTTGTCCTTCCTAGACTTTTTGATAGTTACCACATATCCTTGACTTGCCCCAAAGTCACGAACATACGTGATCAACCCTTCACGATCTTGAAAAGTTCTTGGCTCTGGCGGAAGCATCTTCTACTGACCAATAAACTCAGTATGATTATGAGTTTGCATTCTCAATGTAACAAAGAACCTAAAAAAAAAGTCAAATTTTGTGTTACCACTAGATATGGAATTGAGATAGTAGATTGAACTGAGCCTCAATAGCACTTCTATTCTCTCTCTCTCACGCTACCTTTCTCTCCAAAATCCCCTAAATGCCATATCAACTACCTAACAGTGACTTCCCACATACAATTAGATCAATTGTCTACAAATGATCAACACCTCATCAACAACTCTTAAAATTCTTAATATTGCAATTTTTTCCAAAAGATTCCATGAATAGTCAATGCATATTAGTAAATAATAATTTTTTATTTTCCAATAGAAAAAGTGATAACCAATTCTAAAGAGCTCATCCTTTTGGGATTTTCAATTCAGCGCTCAAGCTTTTAAATTTTTCAATTCAGTGATCAAGTTTTAAAACCTTAACAATTCAGTTTAAAACATTAGTTTTTGTTAATGTGACTAATAGATGAAGTATACATGTAACATTTAGTAGACATGTCATATCATCAAAAATAACCTATTGAGCTGAATTGTTAAGGTTTTAAAAGATTGGTTACTCAACTGCAAAATTTTAAAGCTTGGGCACTAAAATCTTAAGAGGTTAGACACTGCTGAATATGTTATCTTATACAAAAGTGTCAAACAAATTGCACCTTACTGTTTTTCTAGAAGTTCAAACAATCACTTTATCTTTCTACAAATGCACATTGAAAAAGTGCAGATGCTCATCACCTGCATAGACATAACATGTAAAGGAGAGAGAACAAACCAACAGACATTACTCGCCTATAGTCTACATACCAAACTGGGGATTATGCATGAGCAACAGACCCTCTGATAGTGTGATTGGATTACCCAAATTATTGATTCATAAACTCAATAGACTAAAGTCATTAAGATGTTGAGACATGTTGTCCTTCCCCAATGAAGGTGACCTCATGTGCACAAGATAAAAAGCTGGAAGAAATACATTGGCTAGTGTAGTGCTGGCTCAGAGCAAATTAATTGAAATGATGGTTTCCCACAATTTTTACAGATATGCTGAGAAATTTCCTCCTGCCTTAAAACTTTAAAATGATCAAGTGGCCAAATCCACGATGTTCTTGCCCTCTTATGGAGCCTCTAAAGCAGATTATGGCAACAAAGAACTAAAACATCCACCGAAAAAAGAAAAAAACTTATGTTCCTATTGGAAAGCTGACAGCGCAGACATTCTCCTTTAAATACATAGCAGCTTCACACATTAATCTGAATCTCTCATATAATTCACACATGTTGAACATCAGAGAGAATATGTTCAGAAACTCAAACCAAATATAAAGAGAAAATGAAATCCCCATGTCACTCACACAACTACTTGCAATTGTTTACCTCGGTTACTCAAACTCGAAGTGTACACGCAAGAGTTTATATTTGTTCTGCTTTTGAACTTCCAACTAGGCCCGTCACAAAATCCTGTGGAGCTTAAGTCGTCATCTTATCCAATCGAAAAGAAAAAACACAATTTCCAGTCACTAACAGGAAACTGCAACAAACCAACACCCAATTCTACTCCAACGGTAAACAGTATAAACCCTTTACAAGACAACCAATTGCAACCCAATGAAAAGCAAAATAACCACAACCCAAGTTGAAGAGTTGCCTGATTAAAGATCACACCATAATTGGTAGCAAGAACTGAAATTTTCCCTCGCTGTGCGGCTATCATTTCCATGAACATATAACAGAACCAGACAGAATACATAACATAGAGCGCAGGCATTCCATATAAGAAGAAAAAACCCACAAAGGAAAACAAGAAACGAAATTGATTGGCTTCCATTAACGCACACCCAAAAAACTAGAAAAGTACAGTAATCATAAGAGGAAAAGGTAATGCTTTGGGGCTCAAGTAAGTTACCTGAAGGAGAAAGGTCATGGAACAAAGGTAATCATTTCAGAGAGACGAGAAAGGAAGCTACAAATGGCGATCAAGAGGAAAACGGTGGGTTGACACCAAGACCCTTTGGCTTTGAGCTATGGATAGCTACAAGCTACACGAGACAGGCCTCAAAAGAGACAGTAAGAGTCCAGAGTCTTGAAGCCACGGAGCGCCCATAAGCACAACAACTAAGAATGCTTGGATAGAACTCAGAACCGAGTTGCTTACTTGGGTACGAGGTTCAGTTTCAAGCTCTCTGCAATTTTGGTTGCTGTAAATGTCAAGTTATCAACTGTGACAGTTGCAATAAATTTCGCTCACATAAGAAGTTTAGAAAGGTTAAAAAATACGGATCTTACTCAAATAGAGAAACCATTTTTGTTAAACTCGTATAAAAAATATATTTATATATAATAAAACAAAAAATAAAATTTAATATAAGACACATGTTAAAATAATTAAATTTAAATTTTAAAAATAATTAATAAATAAATATTATAAGTTAAAAATAAAGATAAATAAATACATAAACAAAAAAAGAAGATAAATAAATTAATAAAACACATAAGTCAAAATATTTAGGTTAAATGAAACATACTTCGACTAAATAATTAAGAGGGAAATACTACATATTAAATATTTAAATTAAATATAAAACGTAAGATTCAAAAGTAAAAGTAAAAAAAAATTCCTCTCCAAATCTTAATACGTGAATATTATCTATTGAGGATTACATATGCGATAAGTTAAAAGTATACATAACTTATTTGTCCAGATCGGAGTAGTTTTTTTTTGTTATCAATGAGGTATTTTAGGAGGGTCTCAATTATGAAAAGACACATTTAAGTCATCCACATCTAGATTAATCCTCGCTCGAACCGTGTAGGTCCTTTGTAGGAGACAAAGCTCTGATCTTAAGTTTTAAACAATTGCATATAAGAAAACGGTTCAAATCCATAATCTCATTTAAGTTAAAAAAAACTCCTTACCAACTCACCCACGGCCTGAACGGCCTGAGGTTAGACCTGAGTAGTTCGATGCCTTAACCTAAAGTTGTGCTGAGGATTGAGATGACTCCAAATGCCATCATCATCTGTATCATCAGTAACTATAAAAGGCCGGACCCAAAAATTGGACTGGTCCGTTAGCAATCCTAATGCCAAATTCTGAGAAGAAAATCCAAAATTTGCTGGACTGAGGACAAGAAAACCAACTACAGCCACCCAGGAGTGCTTGATCCGCGAGAGCTTTACCAGAGACCAGGTCTACATAGTAAGTGACTGTTTACATTTTTATTTTCAAAGTGAACATGCAACACTAAATGTTGGTCCTAGCTAGTCTTCCAATTGTAACATGATGCTATCCAATTGAGGTAGTCAATCAAGATCTTTACATGATCAATTAAATAGTAATTTGATTCAGATTATTTGGGACATGATTAATTAAAAATATTATGTAATCAATGTTTAGTGGTCGTTAATAATTAAACATATTATAAATAGTAAATATAATATTTCAATAAGATAAAAAAAATTATTTGATAAGGTTGGCCACTAACAAATATCATCAAAAATTAACTATACAGTTCGATCCTAATTTTAATTGGGAATTGCCAAAACTTGCCATTTTTCTACATCCCACACTAGAATATTGGTGTAATCTAAAGTCTGTCTGGGTCTCAAAATTTTTTTAAATTAGAACACGATCAAATTTGAATCCAATAAAACTTAGCTTGACTAATTCACTTTTCGGAGAGGGGTGTATTCAAGATGATTAAAAAACCTAACAAATTTTGTCAATTTAACAGTAAAAACTTTAAATCGATCAACTTTTTGATTCAGCTTTTAACTTTTTGTTTGATTTATTTTAATAATTTTTGTTATTAATAATCGAATAATTTATTAATTAATTAATCAATTTTTTATAAATTAATAAATTTTTATAAACTAAAATAAATAAATTAATTTTATTTAACAATCTATTTTAATAATAAATAAATAATTTTTTATTTAACAATCTATGTTTTAGTTAAAATTTCAATTCTTCAATAGTAAGAACGATCCCTTTTAATTACATTATAAAATTTTAATTTTATTTAATTTTTAATTGTTAAAAATTTTTAAATTTGAAAAATCCTAATTTTCACGCATAGAAAGAAAATAAGAAATGTACGTTAATGTGAGTCAAGTCAGGACCTGAAACTAAAAAGCATGGAGCTTTGGGCTTGTGTTCTGTGCAGGATGACCATTCCATTGAAAAAGATGAGTCCCCTCTAGAGAGCCAACTTTGTTTTGGCAATATCTGCAACAATTCCGTAGGAATTTCTGTCGGTTTCCTACAAAGCGTTCTCTAACAACACTTATAGTCCTCGAACACCTAACTTCTGGGAAAAGGTTAAATGTAGGGGTGATAATGCATCGGTTGGACCTAAAATATAGGGTAGGCCAAATTAACCAAAGTAAAAATGATATATCAAATTGACTTACGTTAGTTCATGTAATTTAGACTACATCGGATCAACCATTTCAAATATGAAACTTGATAACGTTGGGTATGTTTGATTAGACATAAGATTTTTAATAGAAAGAAATGAATTGATTTATAATAGAATAGAATATAAATAGATGTGATATTAGAAAATTATTTCTACGGAAGGATGAAAAAAAAAGTGAAATGTTATTAGGAAGATAAATATAATAGAATGTAATTTATGTATAATAATAAACAAATAAATATTATATCCTTGATAGAACAAAACATATGTTATTAGGGTTGAGGATATAATTGAGAGAACAAATCTTCTATTCCTTTAAACCTGTTCTAACCTTATTTTATTAATTTTTATCCATACATTTATATATAACCCACATAAATATGTGGTTAAAAATCAATGACACACCTTTGGAATACCTGTGCCCAATAGCCTAATATAAAAAATTATTGAGGGTACATTAGGTAGTACATATTTATCAATATATATTACATCTTAAATCCATCAAATTGGAGGTAACTCATTTTTACTGTTTAGGATGAAATAGGATGTAATGTGAACTTCTCTCCTTCTGTCCTATTTCATTCCATTTTATTATAAACCCTCCTCCTAAATTATAGAATAATAATATATTTCATTTCATTTTATTACTAATCGCCTTACCAAACATAGTCTTAAGTAAAAGTAACGTTTGTTTGACATTTTAATTAAATCGACTTAGATCAATAAGATAATTTCAATTGAAGTGAATCTATTTTTAATTTTAATTTTAATTATGGCTATTTCAAACTTTTTACTTGTAAATTCAAATTAAGATGGATTCATCTTATGTTAATTTGTCATCCCAAGTTGGAATGAACTTTTGGACCCCACATATGTTGCATATGTTCCGCTTTCTGAGGGTACGAAAATTTTCATCCAATGTAGTCGTGCCTCACCATATCTAGTTTTCTTACAATCTGTCTCCGCATACAAAGTATGATGTCCTAAGTATTCGGGAGTCAGGAAGTGATGCAGACTGTTCAGATTAATATTTTTCTATAAGACTTTATAAGATTAAAGAAGATTTCTTAGTGGAAAATCTTGGATAATTCCGATAATTTCATGTTTAGTTGACATATTTAAACTGTACCTACTCTAATTAATGAATTCGTGTATCATTATCGATCATGCCAATATTCACATCTAGATGACGAAGCTAGATGAGACCTTACAGAACCTAGAGACAGAAACCTGTAATAGAAGATCAAAGAAATAGAAAGCAAACTTGAATTGAAGACTGCTTTTTTTTTTTTTTTTTTTTTACATACTGAAGAAGCAAAACATTGCTTAGGAAGACGAGGCGAGACGGGGCAACCACTCCGCAACCTGACGAGGAGGGGAA
>JANIJH010000223.1:64521065-64537998 GCA_024520975.1 Erythroxylum areolatum | reverse complement strand
GAGTGGAGTTGGACCAGCTGATACCCGAGTTGGTAGGTGATGGTTAATCCATGGAGAACTCCCCAGAGTTCCGCTTCGACCGGGGTGCAGGTGCCGATGTGATGTGTGAAGCCGCGGAGCCAGCGGCCCGTATGATCCAGAAGGGCCCCGCCTGTCGCAGCTTGGGAAGTGCGTGAGGTCACGGCTCCGTCAGTGGATAGTCGGACCCAATGGGGGGGTGGGGGGGTCCAGTGGCAAGGCAGGCAAGGAGTGTGATCGCGGCGACGGCGGGTGTGATCCTGGAAAGCATGAACAACAACATGACTGAGGGCACAACTCGAGTGGAAGAGGAGCCGCACGGTGGAAGGAGTGCCATTGAAGACAGCCTCATTACGGGAAAGCCAGAGACGCCAGCAGGCAACAGCAAACCAAGTGCGCCACGGCGTGCCGTCCTGCATGGCAAATCACAAAAGCAAGTCACACAGCTTAAACATAGATTGGAAGGGAGGGAAGAGACATGGAATGACCCCTGGAAAAAATCCAATTTAACTAAACTTGTTAGTTTATGCCCTAGAGCTAATCAGTTAGTTGTAATTTAGTGATAATTATTTAAATACATTATTTATCTCATACATACTTAGATGTATATGATAAAATACATGAGATAAATATGTATGGCAAATTAAAATTATGATGAGATTATAATTATGATATTAGTATTACATTTATGTATTATCCCTAAATTGCTCATAGTTATCGTTTTATTAAAAATGAACATTATTAAAACATAAAAAAGATTGACATATGATATATATGTTTTTTTAAGGAAATAGTCAATCTCATAGATATAGTATGGAGATATTTAAACATACGTGTGAATGCTTGTTAAAGAACAAGCTCACTGAACTAATCCGATATGAAAAATTCATTTGAAACATTACTTATATGTTTATGAAAATTTTCATTATCATGATTACATAAGTGATTCTTTAACTTGAGTTTGTCAAAATTATCTTGCATAAAAATTGGTATAGTTTGGTACTACTTATGACCTGTTCTAATAATAGGTATTTCAATAGATAGTCATTAGATGTAGTATGAACTACATAGAGCTAGAGGTAATTGAGTAATCAAGATAAGATTCATCACTCTAAAGTAATTAAAAAGAATATTTTGTTATTCTCGATTAATATTAATTTGAAAAATCTTTGGCCAAGATAGAATAACGTTTTGTAAATAGTCTACCAATATCATTAATTAAATCAATGACTAGTGGTAAAAAACTAATATGAATAAACTCAAAATAGAGTAGATATTAATTTCATACGTTATCTAATCAAAATATTTTATGATGAAATGGTTAAATTATATTTAAAAAATTATATACATTAAGGTTGGTCAAAGTCACTTTGATATTCGTAAATATTTTGATGATGATAATGCGATGCTAGACGTCAATCCTAATTTATGGATATAATTTGTTTAATTACAAAATTAAAGATAAATTAAAGAAGTTTAATTTATCTAATCATAAATATGATTAGGGTTATAATTTGTATCTATTACCAACATATTTGATAATCTAATGAGTCTCATATAAAGAATGGGTTGAAGCTAGTAAAGATATTTTAATCAAGCTGAACTTGATTGTAAAATTTTAAAAACCTTATTAGTAAATATTATATATTTAATAAATAAAGATCGCTGTAAGATATTAAATGGTAAATAATTGTTTAACATTCTCATTTTCCATGTGAATATGTATCACTAAATGTTGGTTCTAGCTAGTCTCCCAATTGTAACATCATGCTATTTGATTGAGGTAGTCAATCATGATCTTAGTAATTTGATTCAAAAGAGTTGAATCAAAATTATACGTATTAAGTGGCTTTTCTTAGAGTTGTGTGCTCACTTCTACTAAAGTCTTCTTACTTTCAGGCATAGAAAGAAAATGGACATGTACGTATATATCCGTGTATAATAACTAGTGCGAGTCAAATCAGGATCTGAAACGCCAAAGCATGGAGCTTTAAGCTTGTTTGTGCGAAGGATGACCATTTTATTGAAAACGATGAGTTCTCACTAATAGGGCCAACTTTGTTTTGGCAAGATCTGAAACAATTCCGTGGGAATTTCTGTCATAAGAATTTCTGTCGGTTGAAACTTAAACCTTTCCTATAAAGCGTTTTCTAACTACACTTTATTCCTCGAACCTAACTTCTAGAAAAAGGTTGAAAGTAGGGTTGATAACGAATGATTAGACCTATAATATAGGTTAGGCCAAATTAACCCGAGAAAAAAATGATGTTAGTTTGACATTTTAGCTAGAATTGATTCGGATTAGTTCTGAATCCGATCTAACTTTGTCAGCTATACATTTAAACTCAACAACCCAAGTAAAAGTGACGTTTGTTTGATATTTTAATCCAATTGACTTGGATCTATTGTTCGGATTAATTTTTCTAAAGACTTTATGAGATCCAAAAAGACCTCTTAGTAGAAAATTTTGGATAGAATTCATATTTAGTTGTACCTACTCTAATGAATTCAAACATGGAATATTCATATCTATATAAAATTGTAAAACTAAAACAATTTAGTCAATTTAATTATAAAAATTTTAGATTAACTAATTTTAAATTTAGTTTAACTTAATAACTAATGTTATTAAAAACTCCCTAGTTTATTAATTAACTAACTGATTTTTGTAAAACAATTAATTTTATAGAAAAATAGACCAATTATTTTTTATTTAATAATTATTTTTAACTTCTTTAATAAGCTTCTTTAATTATATTTCAAATTTTTCAACATCGATTTGTTAACAATTCAATATCTATTAAATTTTTAAATCTTAAATATTTTATCTTATTATTTTAATTTCCAATCTAATTTAATGCAATATAAAATCAAAAAAATTATTGCAATATGTATATAATTACCCTTGTTTTCACAAATTACTTTTGAAATAATTTATTACAAAAACTCTTTGATAAATTTTTTGAATTATTTCAAAAATAGTATATTGTTAAAATCATATTAAAATAATCATATAAATTCTGTCATTTACGCAATAGTAATTTTCTATTAAAAAATCGTCAAATATTGAACAACATATGTCCTTTTAAAGTTTCTAAAATGAAACAAATAATGTCTTTTCCTTATTATATATATATACACTAGCCTCAAACCCGCAATTACTAAAATTATTTCTTATAAATACAATTTAACTAAAATTATTTCTTATAAATACAATTTAATATAAAATTATATTATTGATATATAATACCAAAGAAAAAAGGCATTAATATTAAAGAATTCATTTTTTTTAATTCAAAACTACTCTATTATCTTTTTGTAGAAAAAAAATGATAATTAGAAAGACTAAGCTGACGTATGCTCTTACATAAGTTCTTAAATTTAACATAAGACTGTAAATTCATTTACCGAAAATTATCCTTCCATCTTTTCAATTATTTATGTTGTTGTTGTAAATAATAGAAATAAAAAGAATGCTCTCAAATATCATTCAAAAGACTTTAATTTAATGTTATGTAAAATAATTATTATCTTTTTTATAAACTAAATTTATAAAAAATTGAAAATTTTTAGTATTTGATTGATTTTTATTTTACCAATATTTATAAAATTGAGTAAAGTTACTGTAAATATACACTCTCCATACTTATCATCTTTTATTTTAAAAACTTAAAGTCACCATATTTATATTTATATGTGAAGATTAATAAATATAATAATTTTTATAACTAAATTACAAAAGAAAGGGATGATCAATTATAAAATGCTTAATCTTTTGGATTATTTTTTCTCAAATTTTTAAAATTTTTAATTAAAATTTTTAATTAAGTGACTAATTTTTTAAATTTTAATAATTCAGTCAAAAACGTTAAATTTTACTGATGTGGTTAATAAAATGACATTTACCTGACATTTAGTAAACATGTTATATCATAAAAAATAACCTTTTTAACTAAATTGTTAAGGTTTGAAAAGAACGGTTACTTAATTAAAAATTTTAAAAGTTTTGGACTAAAATTAAAAAAAAATTAAAAATTAGATATTTTATTATTATTATTTAATGTTCAGGCGACGAAAATTTGATTTTTTTTAATAATTAACCATATAATATTTTTCTATTTATATGAGTAAACTATATCTTAATTTTTATAATTTATTCAATTAAATTATAAAAATTTTAATTTGTCACGAATATAACTTAAAAATCAACTCCAAACTCTTATTACTACGGGATCAGATTATCTGTTTTCATTAATAAATTTTTTACCATATTTTATTAAATCTCATTCACGAATTATTTACTGGGACAAAATTAATTACCAAGTTACAGGTTACTCCATCCATTTCATTAAGCTTAATGAGTAGGCCGTCAATTCAAAAGGTAAGTTTCCGAATCTTGAATGATGAGTTGATGACCCATCTTACGTAGCAGTACACGTGACTCACGTTAAGAGAGAGTTTAATATATTTAATCTCTTCATAATTATTATGTTTTAGTTTAAGCACTGAGGCAAACTTACGTATGCTATTCATCGCACGTGCCCAAAATTTAATGATTAAAAGGTCAAATTTTGACTATTTAAATATACAATTTTAAATTAATTAATTTTTACGTTTGGTTAATCTTAATAATTTATATTATTAAAATTTATTTATTTTATTAATTAATCAATCATATTTTGTGAGCTAATCTATTTCATAAATTAAAATAAATAGTTAATTATTATTTAATAATTTCCTTATTTAATTAAACTTAACCTCCTTCATTTTTTTATAATTATGATTAAATTTTAAATTTTAAATATTTTATTTTATCGATATAATTTCTAATTTATGTTTTAAAAACAAGTGAAAACTTGAAATCTATATATATGTATATATATATATATATATATGTGTGTGTGTGTATGTGTACGTATACTGGTGTATCTAGTGAGTGCAGAGATAATAAAGAAAATGTCCAATTCAACCTCATCAAACTCAAAATTAACAAGTTTTACTTGGGTTAATTGAGCTTCTGGCAAGGTTCAAGCTCTTTTCATTTTTCAATTTGAACTTCTGACCGAGTTTGAACTTAAACGATCTTATTCAAAATTCAAAATTTTAATATAAAATAATATTATTTTTAATTTTAAAAAAATAAAAATTAATTCCACCCCAATGGCTTTGGCCTAAAATTTTGAACCTAATCAAGCTTCGTGCAAAGCTTAAACTTGAATATAAAAATTTGGACTAGACAGGAATCGACCGATTTCCATTTTTAAGTGGGTGGAGTTGGAAAGATACCGTTAAAGGTTCGATCAGTTAAAAAGCCTACTTTGAAGGTGACCTTATTTAGGATAGCTCTGGTGTTTGGCTTGGCGGTTTTGTGCAGGATATGGACTAGTGCTCCTTTGTATCTGTAGAACTCTGGAAAATTTATTCGGTCTAAACCTAATTTGGGATCTTGGTTATCGTCACGTGAAATTAGAAATAAATTCTCTAGTAGTGATAAATATTTTGTCCGACTCAACTAAATGGTAAAATGTCACTCAACCTCCTAATCATGAATATCAACGAGTTATTTACTCGAAATTGGGTCATACTTATAGCGAGAAAATTTTGTGTGCTAATTAGCTCGCCAATTTTACTATAAATTTTGGGCTCGAAGTAATCACTTTTAATAATACACCTATAGGGTACCTCTCGATCTTTCTATAAGATGCGAACTGAAATTAGCCTCCTTAGATTAGTCATTTAAATTTGTCTCGTTTTTCTCCGTTGTAATAAAAAAAAATGATAGTAAGACACAAGGATTTGTTACTAATTAATAGACAAATAGGTCCCTGCTTTTCCCTTTTATGTGATGGTTTTACTAGTGCGTGTGGTCTAGGACTAGGAGTTGCAGTTGGAGTTTAACACCTGCACAAAGTGCACATAACTGTTATGACCGTATTTGAACAGTTTCAAAGCAGAAAAAAGCCAAAGACCGATCAAAGAAACTGCATGCACTAGAAACTAAAACTTGAAATGATGCGGGTTTTGGTTTTCTTCTCTCTTTTTTATTTGTTTCGACTTTGGATACCAAAGCTAGATGACGCCAAAAAGGGTGATGGAAAAGAAAAGCAACTTTCTCGTTTTAGGGTTTTATCATTATATGAGTCTCTTCCTAAATTCATCTATACACGTCAAGAACTTTCACTACCTTACAAATTCTTAAGCCCTTGATTTCAGACAGATACATTTGTTACTTACATATGTGATGACGATAAGACGATGTCTTTTTCTAACAGCAGAAAAAGCTTAAGACTAAGTATAAATGATTTAAAAACTATACCAAAAGTTATATCAGTAAGATAAAGACGTTAATGTTAAAAAGTTTAAAAAATTAAATAAAATTAAAAATTTTGAAATATGGTTAAAAGAGATTGTATTTACTTATAAAAGAATTTAAAGTTTAATTAAAAAATAAATTGTTAAATAAAAATTAATTGATTTATTTTGATTTATAAAAATTGACTGATTAATTAACAAATTGATTAATTTTTAATAACAAGAGTTATTAAAGTAAATAGAACTGAAAAAGTTAAAAATTAAACCAAAAAATTGAACAATTGAATGTTTTTATTTGTTAAATTGATTGAACCGGTTAAGTTTTTAATCATTGCTAAGTATCCATAATTATTAACATTATAAAAATTTAAAAATAAAATTTTCTTTATTTAATAGTGATAAACATCAACTTAAGGGGTAAGTATTCCATAATTATTAATATTATAAAATAGAAATAAGATTATTATAAAATATGATTTTTCTTATTTTGGCAATAATAAAAATTAATAATAATTAAATCTTTTAAATCTTAAACTTCTTACCGATTTAAATTTTATTTTTAAAATATTGTTTTCTAGTCGTAATAATTTACTAAGATTTGATGAATTTTCAGCATATCTCATATGAATTTAAGTAGAGATGGTTCATTAAGAAAGTTATAAATGTACACATGTCTATTTCTCTTTATCTATTTATTTTGTAAAATTCAAGTATTCACACATTTAAATGTTGTCAAATCGTAAGAACATTGTTTAGTTTTTAGTTCTTCGTGTCGCCACGCCATTTGTTAATATGGCACCGTCAAGATCGTTGTTGGTGGACTGGAGATTTGGGATATGATTTGGCCCATGGCCTACTTTAAGATATTTTAAATGAGTCAATTCATAGATTAAGTCCAGTTTATATAAACTAAGAGGTTTAATTATTTTAAACAATATGATAAAAATGTTGTTTTATTTTTAATTTTAAAAAATAATTTTTAAAAAATTTACCATCCTAGATTTAGGATTTAGGAATAGGCACACATGCAAGAGAAAAATTGATAAATAAATAAATAAATAATATAAAAATTTAGAGAATTAGAGAATTAGTTACCAAGTATGTTGTAAATTAATACAAAATTATACATGAAATTGAGAATTAGTAATAAAATGGTATAGTGATATTTAATTTTTGATAAAGACATGGTGTCACATAATTTAAAAAATCGATATAAATCAACTATGAAAAATATAGTAATATTTTTTATTATTATAAAGCATAATCAATTCGAGCGGTTTAGCATTAAAAATTTTGAACCAGTTATTTTTTATTTCATTTGTTAACTTTTTTGTTAATAAATTTTTATTGTAAAAATCAATCAATTTATTAATTAATGAGTCAAATTTTGTAAACTATTAATTTTATAAATCAAAATAAACTAATTAATTTTTATTTATTGGTATCTTTTTTCAATTAAACTTTAAATTAAGGACAGTCTCTTTTAATCTTATTTTAAAATTTTAACTAATTTTATAAAATTTTATTGCTGACTAAAATTTTTAAAAATTAATCTTATTTTAATTTCTTCAATTTTATTCAATCTTTAATTAATTTTATAAAATTTTAAAATTTTTATTTAAATTATTTAAATTTCAACCCCCCAAAAAAAAAAGATTACGTGAATCTGACCGAGTATATTTGGTATCGGAGATGAAGAGGACACACAGAATCTGAATATTCGCATAACATGAGAGTCATGAGCTTCTCGCAGGTTGAGAAAAAAATGACGGTTCACACCAACAACAAGTACAGTCCAAACAAAAAGTTCTCTTCAATTGGCAAAGTCCCTTCACGTTAATCACGCAACAACCCTCATGTTCTCCATCACTTCCTTACACAGACTCACTCCATCTCTCTTGCAAGTGACAAGACTCAAGCGCAGTATGGAAATGCATCTCATGATTAAACATATCTTGTCCATCTACATGTTTATTTATATACATATAACAATAATAATATAATAAAAGGTAAATTATGCTGATATGTAAAGTTTGAAAAGGTTGAATACTAATTAACATCAATCTCAATTAACAGAAGTGATGTTTCTACATACTCAAGCGAGAAAAAAAAGTATATTTAAATATGCATATATATTCAAAATAATATATATATATAGTTCCTAGTATCAGGGTGATTTTTCTATGTATAATGGAAGTTAATAGGATAAAATAAGATGTTTAAGGTTTAAAAAATTCAATCGATATTGGATTGTTACAAAATTACTAAAGATTGAATAAAATTAAAGAATTTGAAATATGATTAAAAAGATTGCCCTTATCTATCAAAGAATTTGGAATTTAACTGAAAAATATTGTTAAATAAAAATTAAGTGATTTATTTTGGTTTATATGAATATTAATTTATTAAAATTTATCAATTAATTAATAAACTAATTAATTTTTAATAATAAGAATTATCAAAGTAAATCGAATCGAAAAGTTGAACAATTCAAAATTTTTACAGTTAAACCGGTTAAACAATTTAAAAATTTTAATTGTTAGTAAAAAGAATTATTATTAACTTTAGTTTATAATAATTATTTTTTTTT
This sequence comes from Erythroxylum areolatum, assembly GCA_024520975.1. Classification (NCBI taxonomy): domain Eukaryota; kingdom Viridiplantae; phylum Streptophyta; class Magnoliopsida; order Malpighiales; family Erythroxylaceae; genus Erythroxylum; species Erythroxylum areolatum. Next base: position 64,529,078 of record JANIJH010000223.1, on the reverse strand, counting down.
CTCTTGCACTATATGCTATATGCTAGGCACAATCTCTCTCTAGCTACTATGTCTTTTATTATGTGAGCAGCAATATTACGCATCAAACGTATATACTTTTATCGGAAGAACAACAAATAGTGTAAAAATATAATCCTAGAACAATTGTATATCTTATTTAAAAATTACCCAGTTTAAGAAAATATTTTTTATTTTTTAATATTTCTAAAAAAAATACTATAGTGTTTGCATGATTCTAAATCTTGCCATTTTATTATTATTATTATTATTAACAATGAAATTTCATTCATCTACGTGTTAAAATGGTAATATTAATTTGAACAAAGCCAAATAATTTTTATTGTAGGTTTATAATATAATAAAACAGTATAAACATTCATTTGTAAGAAAAATAAATTGAAACAAGTTTTCCATGTTAAAATATATAAATTTAATAGAATAATTGATTTTTAAAATCATATTTGATAAAAAAAGAGCAATATATCCAATACATAAGTTTTCCACTTTGTGAAAATTTGAGGAGAGTTATAATGTACGTAACTCCAAGGCTCATCGTCTAACTTAAGAGTTACAACATGTCTATAAATTTTAGTATTTATTATTATTAGATAAGAAAATTTTTATTTATATGTATAATATTTTTATTATTAGTAATATTAATGAAAATCCATGCTCATTAATTATTAAAAAAATGTTTTTGATCATTTTTAATTATTCTAACAGCTATGAGCTGTAACATTGAACACCTAAATTGAAATAACGCGCATAGAATCACAATGACTTGGCCATTAGTAGCAGTACAGAAGTCGCAATTAGCATAGATTCAGGGGCTCATTCCCCAAGACCATAAATACAGAAAGAAGGAGAGAAACCCTAAAAAGAAAGCTCTTCTCTTTCGCAGTTTCACTGCTCTCTCATTGAATCGATAAACTTTCAAGCCACCACTTTTTCAGACAATCACCAAATCACACCACGCACCAACTAATTATTATGACGAGATAGTAATAGTCCTCTTGTGCAGGCTTTGAGGGTGAAAACTGAAAAGAGAGAAAAGGGGTAAAAAGTAAAAACAGGCTACTATACCACACCTAGCCAGCTAGGTCGTTAACGATGCAGGTCTACTAGTGAATGATCAGAAGAAGATGACCCTTGTTTATTAACCCATGACTTTGACATTTTATGTTTATGGAGCCTGAGACTCAGACTCAGTTTTCTCAGGAGACGTCGGACAGTGAGTGTTTTGGACAGTGACACAACATAAAACAAATCAAAGATAGACCAACAAAAATTTTGTGGGGAAGATCAAGAAAGGAACATACATTGAACGACAATCTGTAACATACATTGAACAACAATCCGTAAAGAGACATACAATATATATACGTACGTGAAGAGAACTAAATAATCCTATAGGAGATAGATGTATATACTGATACATGAGCAATATATACCATTAACTAGAAGGTAAGCGTTGTTGATGTTAAGCATTTGACTTAAGTTACAAAAGCCAAATTTAGGAGAAGATAATGGAAACGAAAGTTAAAGAAGAAAAAGAACTGTCTTCTTTCCAACTTTTATGAATTGGTCTGAAAGCCAACAAAATATAATAACTAAGAACAAACATATTTCTCCTGTTCCCTATCTTTTTTTTTTTCTTTGGTCAAGTTCTTTTCTATCTCTTTGAAGCTCGTCGTCTAGGGTAAACAATTGTATTGATTGTGCAAGTCAACCCAGGTTCGAACTCCATTCCAGTTGTTTGTGTTGTGATCATTTCCGTTGCTGTTACTGTGACTCGGTGTTGCAGCAACTTCTCCGTAAGAATTCCCAAAAAACCACTCAGTTGCTGTATCTCTACCAACGTCTTTTCTTGAATTACTAACACCACATGCTTCTGGTTTTGAAATTTCCAGGTTTTGAAACAAGATGGGTTGTGGTTTCTGTGTCCGGTTTGCTACAGGAACTGAAGAAACAGTACTGTTCTCTTTCTGGATACTCTCTTCACCAAAAAGCATAGCCAATCTTTGTTGCTGTAACTTCCAGTGCAAATCTTGGTTTATTGAACTCAAGGACTCAATAGACGATGCGAGGGTCGAGTGGACATTCATGGAACCGCCGCCGCCTAAGTCTTGAATTGCACTACTAAATCCAGTGGTAAGATTAGGAAGCGGATAAGTAAACCCAATCATAGCTCTACCAGAGCTTGCAGATGGATGATCAAGATTCAAGCAAGAAGGACTAGTCACGCTATTAGCTCCCGGAGAAGTAGCTGAAACGTCCCCAAATGGAGAGAACTGATTGTACATACCACTTGGAGAAGGGTTTAGCGTCGGAAATGATAACCCACCAAGATTAAAGTCCATGGCTGGTGATAGACCTCTAAAGAAATGGAATCCACCGATCTCCGATGACGTACTGGAGTCTTTGGAGTCACCAGAGAGCCGAGAAGAGGACTTAATCTTGTTACTCTTCCGGCATCCGCCACCCATGGGAACGTTGCGCAAAGCTCCGCCTTTGGTCCAGTATCTTCTACAGGTCTTACAGAAGTGCCTAGGTTGAGTAAGACTGTAGTTGTTGTAGTAGCAGAACTTTGTGTTGGGAGAGTCACATCTGGGACACTTGAGGGCTTGTTCTTGAGGCCTTGAACTCGCCGTTTTTCGGTTTCCTGAGCTTTGATTGTCGTCTTCAGTGGTGGGTTGTTTCGGCTGAGGATTGTTGTGGGACATCTTGGAAGGTTTGGTTGAATTGGGTTGTTATGGGCTTATTGATGATCAGTTTGTTTTTGCAGAGGCAAAGATACTGATATTAACATCAATTCACTGGTTTCATGCATGGAGAAGAGGATGTTGATGGGGTGATCTTGTGATCTTCATCAAGAGAAAGTGAGAGAGACAGGTTTTGATCCTGGAAGCTGCAATATAAGCAACTAAATTTATAGGTTAGATCTAGTGGAATAAATAAAGTTAACACGAGATAGATAGAGAAAGAGAAATGCAGAGAACACAGAACACAGAGAACAGATCTCACTATACAAAAAGCGGTCGGTATATATATCTGTACACATTTGAGACCATTAGTTAGACAATGTTCTTCATAGTTATTGACTTTGAAGAAAAAAAGGTTGCGATATTGGTAGGTCTCTTAACTTAGTACTTTCCAAGTCCTTTACATGAAATATGGACTTTTAATTTAAAAAAATTAGGAAATTATTATTTTAATAATTTTATATATTAATTTAAAAATTAAGACATCATTATTACATAATATAGATCATGATTACCATTTCAACCACCATCAATTTAAGGGGTGATTTCGTATTTAGAATGTGTATTAAAAAAGTTAAAAAATCATTATTTTTGTAATTTTAATTAACATCATGACTAATATTAATTTAATTATTCATATATAATTAATGTGTGCAAGCAATTTAGATTATTATTAACTAATAATAAGTAAGATTTTAAAATACAAGTTATAATTTCTGATATGATTATAGACTATTATAATAATTGTGGATGATATAAATATAATGACATATTTATATATGGGTAAATTTTATAATTAATAGTTTAGTAACTTATAAATCATATACTATAACCAATTATTTGATTAATTAAGTTAATAACTTAAAATTAAATGGTACGTTTAAATTAAGTGGCTTTTCAACCTTAATAATCTAGTAGAACTTATAATTATTATTTTTAAAATAAACTACTAAATATAGGTAATTAATTGTAAATTAAATAATTTTTATAACAATAACTCTCTTTAAATGTATCAAATTATTCATAAAATTTTGAATTATTATTCTAAGATAAATTATTTACAACTATGCACTCAAAGTAAATGAATTGATTAATCAACAACGTTAGGCTCACCAACAACTTTATGACCTCTCAACTTAAACCTATAACCTTTAGAATTCGCAGGCATTGAAGGGACTTACCCTTACCAACTACCTTAACGCAACAGAGAGATACTTAAGAAAATTTCCATGGAGTGAGACAAATCATTACCAGAAAGTTCAAACCGATCCTCGGATCATCATGTTCGTATGTTACATAAGTGTCAATATAGTAATGAACAAAAACAAGGTGGTTGCTGGTTGGTGCCTTATTATGTACGATAATACCACACTACTGCATGCTATTACTATACCCTACAAGTTGATGATGTATGAACCAGGGGAATTCCATGGAGTAGCAGTGAGAGGACAGAGTGAATCACAAACTAGCCCTTGAGTTCTTGGGCTCTTGTGTTACGAGTCAGATCAGATTCTCAGAGATCGATGCAGATAACGAAGTACGAAAGAAAAAGAAGAGGTTCTTAATGCTGCAAACACACCCTTCTCACCGGTAGTTCTACTGCTACTGCCTTAGAGAGTAAAGCTGTAGACGGTAGGAGTCTTGCATTGCTCTTTCGTCCCAGTGAATAGATTTGGTTTAACCTCTATTTTCAATTATAATTTTTTAATTTTTCTCTCTAAAAATTTCATTTATTTATTAATATTAGTATTAACACAAATATAAATATAAATATTATTTTAATAATTAAATATTAAATATAATTAGGAGATGTTTTAATTTTATAATTTTATATGAATAAATAATCAAATAAATGCAATTATAAAAATTATTTAAAAATTAAATTTATTAGAATTAATTTATTTAGAATTATATTTTTAAAATATAAATATATTAAAAAATATATTGGATTTAAAAGAAGACTGAAATAATTAAAATTAAATACATTTTTTACATTATATTATTTATTTAAATTGGGAAAACTGTGTACAAGTTGGCATATTTGAGCAAAACCAGCTAAGTTGACATGGGCAATGTCTCTGGACTATGCATAGGGAAACACGTGAGAGGTGGTGGCTTGATTCCCGTGGGACACATAGCACTCAACCAACCAAGAAGCGAAGCAAACTCCATATCCGTACAAAACTTAAATTCATACGGTTGTCATTTGCATGCGTCGGACGTTATGTTACAACTCCTCTTACACCCTCACGGACCACTCCACCTCCTCTAACTATTGCCTTTCTTCTTCTTCTTCTTCTTCTTTTTCCCCTCAACTTCCAAACAATATCTTTTTAATAAAAATAGAATTTTTATTGTTTGGGTGCATATTAAACGTGTGTTTTAAGTAATCTATTCAATAAATATAAAAATTAAAATTAACTAATAAATTTGATTAAGTGATTAATAGATTTGACAATGAGTTGAATTGAATTAGATCTTACAAGTTAAAGTCAATTTGAGTTAAAATAATGTCATTTTAATTTTAATATTTAAGTTGAAGTTTTAATCTTAATTTTCTTAAGCTTATAGATCAAAACAACTTCGTGTTAATAAGTTAAACTGAAATGACATTATTTTTAAGAGGATGTCCGTGTTGTTCAAACCAGTTTTCAAGCTTTTCTAAATTTGTTTAACTTATTATATCTATATTTTATTTTTATTTTCATGTGAATTATTCATAATATAATAATATCTTTACTAATTAAAAATAAAGTTGTGTACTACTGAACCTTTTTAGACCTTACTCACTAGCAAAATTTGTGCTAAATTATTGTTAATGGTGCTGGCAGCGGTGGTCTAAAATTGAGTGAGCGTAAACTTATAGACTCAATTTTAGTTTATAGTGTAATCATAATAAACTAAATTTAATAATTAATAATAAAGTTTAACATAAATTTAAGGTACAGACAAATCATCCCAGGCTAGAAGTTCTAGGAGTCCAACCCATTGCTAGTGTGGCACGGACGGGCTTGTAATGTACAATTAAAGCCCAAAAAAGTAAACAGGTTCCTTTTTATTCTAAAATCAAGGTTCTTTAAATATTTTAAATTTCTTTTATAGATAAACAACTTTATTTTGTATATTGACAAATAATGATTTTTGATCTTGTAGTTTAAATCGGGTTTAGTTTTAAAATTTTAGATTAGACTCTAGCTATGAACCTGGCATATCTTTTAGCAATTTTTATGTTAAATAAATAATTATATTTAAAAATACATTAATTTAAGTAATGATTAGAAAACCTAACCAACTCTTGTTGATACAATTGTGAACAAACCATTTTGTAGTTCAATTTTTAACCCTTTTTTTTAATTTATTTAGACAATTTTTATTATTAAAAAAATAATCAGTTTATTAATTAATCAATCAATTTTTGTAAATTAATAAATTCTTATAAACTAAAATTAATTAATTAATTTTTATTTGATAATTTTTAATTAAATTTCAAATTCTTAATATCCTTCAATCATATTATAAAGTATTTAATTTTATTAAATCCTCAATAATTTTATAATAATTTAATTAATTTTAAGCTTCTTGTCCTTCCTTTTGAGTTTTATCTCCCGAATGTGAAAATATTAATTGGTCTGAATTGTGAGACATGGTTCAGGGTCAGAATACACCTTGGAAATGGTGTTTAGTTGGACTCTTTTATTCAACAACTTGGGAAAGTCTGAAGAATCTATGGTGACCCTAAAGAATCTACAAGCTAGAAGATTTCAGTGTATTAGCAATGTCAATGACAAATCTGTATCTGACATCTCCCTCCACAAGGCGTTCCATCGCAGTGTTCACGTAATGAATTGGAATGATCTCAATGTCTGCTGTTATGTCGTGCTGTGCAGCAAAATACAGCATCTCTTGTGTCTCCTTCATTCCTCAAATGCAGCTTCCACCCACCACCTTCCTTCCTGACAGAGAGAGAGAAATCCGACTTGCTTCAGGTGATGGACGTAATCTAAGCTTGAACATTGAACTTTAGTCTTGATGATTGTGCGTACCTTTGATTAGAGGAAACACTGGTAGCTCAAGTGGCTTCTCCGGTGCACCAACCAAAACCAGCTTTCCATGAGACTTCAACAGACCAATCATTGGAAACAGATGATGCACAGCAGCTACTGTGTCAACAATACCATCCATTGTACCCATTGCTTTCTGCACAACGAATAATATCGTGCAGTCAATAATTTATTCAGTATACACCCGAAAGATAACGGATCGATATATATATATATATATATGTATGTATGTATGTATGTATGTACAGATAGATACATGGAAGAACATTACCTTCATTTGTTCTTGATCATGGCTAATCAAAAATGAGTCTGCACCTAGATGATGTACGGCCTCCTGCATCTTCTTAGGCGACGTACTAATCACTGTCACCTTTGTCCCCATAGCTTTTGCAAACTTCACAGCCATATGGCCTAGACCACCAAGACCAACCACACCAATATGCATACCAGGTTTGTCAAGTTCATAGAATTTGAGTGGGCTATACACACTGATCCCAGCACAGAGGAGAGGGGCACTAGCTTCGAGTGGCAGGTTTTCAGGGATATGAACAGCGAAGTGCTCGTCCACAACCATGGAGTCAGAGTAACCTCCATAAGTGATAGTTCCATCGTAGTCTCTGCTACCGTAGGTGAATTTCGCTCCGGGGCAGTAGTTCTCAAGGTCGTTGCTGCAATCATCACAGGAGTGACACGAGCCGATAATACACCCAACACCCACTTTGTCTCCAACCTTGAATTTTTCTACCTTGTTCCCTACCTCTGTGACCACTCCTACGATCTCATGCCTGCATGCACTGTCTGGTCAGCAACGAATGAGGAAATATGGACAGTTCTTTGCTAGGGTTGACATACATACCCAGGGACTAATGGATACTTGGAATTACCCCACTCATTTTTCAGCAAATGAAGGTCTGAATGACATATCCCACAGTATAATACCTGAAATCTCACATCCTTTTCTCCTGTTTCCCTGAAAAACCAAAAATCATTTAGCACAAGTAACTATCAAAATATAATCAGTACTCTTAGGTTCATAACAATCAATCCTTAGTATGAGAAGAGATTGGTGAAAGAAACCTTCTTGAGAATTTGAAGGGAGAGAGGAGACCAGATTGGTCTCTAGCTGCCCATCCAACAGCAGCCTTCGGGTGTTCGTGCTCTGGAGACAAATCTGCCATGTTAAGTCTTTT
>JANIJH010000223.1:64421542-64432027 GCA_024520975.1 Erythroxylum areolatum | reverse complement strand
CATACTGTATCCAATTACTACCGACAGAATTATCCTAGGACAATTCATAAGTAGCATCAAAACACAATAATTCCCATCCTAGATATCTTAGTAATCTCAAGTCTGAGGATTAATTATACAACCATCATTATGAGATAGCCCATAGACACATAAGTAATATTCTATTCGAAATTCTCATAATCGAGTCAGTTCAATGACTTATTCTCTAATAATCACCCACACATTAGTTTAGGTATCTCTATACTTTAATTAATGAGATCAATTACATTCTTCATAAGAAAGAAATATAATATGTGCTAATTTTATCGTTTTAACAATATCTAGTCTTGATGAAACTACTACTAGGAACATTTAGGAATAATACATAAGTATATATTGAATCTCATAATTATGATCTCGTCATAATTTAAATTACACAGTAATTATTCCAAAGATTTTATCTTTATGAATAATAATTAAATAATTAACAAATACATAAAGATAAAGAATGCCTTCTATTAATTAATAATAATGTCATACAAATATTTACAACCAAAATAAATTGGCTGCAAGGACATAAACTAACAATCTCCACTAGCTACCACGTTATTTTCCTAAGCCACCAGCTTCTTGCCTCAACGTGTGTGAGTGGAGAGTCTCCTAGCTGCCAACGTGTTTTTATCTCCACAGCTGCAACGTAGCTTCAAAGTTTTTGCTTCCACGTCTTCTTTCTCCACCAGCTATCTTCGTGTAGTGAAGAGTATGCTCAATGGTGTGTAATGTGAGTGTTGTGAATCAATGGAGTGTCTGAAAATTTTCTGTGAATCAGCTAGTGGAGAGTATATGTTTTAAGTGGGGTTGCCTCCTTCCTTTGATTATGTCGCAGCTACTTTTTTTTCTACATGAATTTAGGAGAATTTTTTTTCCACCTTTCACACACACCACGCTCTTCCTCACTCTTTTCGCCGCCAGCATTTCACGTACAACACTGCCTGTTTTTTTTCATTCTTTTCTCTCTTATGCTGCCGCCACTTGCTTTCTTTTTTTGTCTCACCCTCTTCAATGTTTTCCAGTTGTTCTCTTTTATCAAATAAACACACTCACGTTGCGGCTCTCTCCTTGCCGCTGTCACCTTCTTTCTTTTTTTGTCTCATTTAATCCCATCAGTTCATCTCTATTTGTGCCGCCAGCTTTTAAAAACTTCTTCGTATTTTGTATGTCTCTAGCTCCCTAGGTCTTCTAAGCTTTTAAAAGCATCTCTCCTTCACCACCAGCTAGCTTCGTGCCTTTTTAATGTTTTTCCAAGCCAAAATTAAACGTTGTCATGTTTTGTTAGGTGTAAAGACCTCCCAATTTTTGACTTTTTGCTCTCATTGTCCAAATCCAATATGTGCCCAAAATTAAAACAAATAACTCTTAATTTAGTACAATTCAAACTTTAAATAGACAAAAACTTAGTAATTATGTATCTAAAATCAATATAAAATGCCCATTAACAACACCCCCACACTTGAATTGTTGCTTGTCCTCAAGTAACTTACTTAGATCACAACCAACGTATTCTATCATTTCATTTTTAACGAAAACCAAATGCTTGCAATCCCTTAAACTTTGGCAACTCAAGTATCAAGCTACTACATATATCATAATCTTTTCATCAATGCATATAAACAAAATCAAAGGTAGATATATTGGATCAAAAGCAAGCATAAAATTAAAATGGACCTTCCTCAAGATATTCACTCATGTCACTCAAGTGTTTAAGGGCTATGTTTCACTCAAAACTTCCTCTAAGAGATTGCACTACTATAGGCTTTTAAATTCACCTATTTTCCACTACATAGAGTACATGCCATCATGGATTAAAAGGGCTTTTACTAAGGGTTGTAATGGGGCTTAGGTTAAGGTAAAGCATAAAAAAGGCCACTCACAAGCATTCACAAAGTACTAAGTGATGTGGGACAATCAAAAAGAAATTTTGAGGTGTGCAAATAGAAACACGTGGTTACAACTACTCATCACTCTCCAATGCTGCTGTTTGATCTTTTCTTCCTTACTTTCTTTTTTTCTCCTTTTTTCTTTTTTTTTGTTTTTTTGTTTTCTTGTTTTTTTATAACAATAAACATAAAAAAGATAGTAGTAGCATAAATCAACAACAACTGACTAGATGTACCTTTAAAACATCTCAGAATAGCATGTAAAACAAAAGTCCCTAAGTCAAGGACATCAAATACTTAGTACTTCATTCAACTTGTGAAAGGGTTAGGCTAAAAGATTTTCAATTTTCAATGCAATATGATTATTATGAAAACAAACAAGGTCAAAGGTTCAAAGTGGATATCAAGGCAAAAATGACTTGGTGGGTCATTTAAGCAAAAGGTTAAAAGCAAAGAAGGCCTTTATCATGTCCATGACGCATGTAACTAGCAGTATCAAATAGGTTAGAGCAAGTTTTGAAGGTAATCCACATAGGAAAGCATCACATACAACAAAGAAAGTAGATGACTATGAGATGCAGTCATATAGCTCAAAACCTCACATATGTTTAAATGAAAATCCATCAAAACTCCATACATTGCCTCATCACTCAGCATCAGTTATTACTAAGTTTATGCAATCAACTACTTCAATCAATCCGCATAGTTCACTATCCTCTCAAGTTGCCTAGTCCAAATTCATGAATGCAACTCAATTCTCCATCCAACTACTTTGATAGAATTGTATGGTCAAATTCATCAAAAATGGGACCTAAGTTAGCTACCAAAAGAGTCGCAACCATTTAAGTGTATATCTCTCAACATCAACATCAATATTGTAAACATCAGCATGCGCACAATCTCAATCCCCCCACACTTAATATGAACATTGTCCCTAATGTTCAAGTAGCCAACAATTAAACACAAAAAGGGGAAAGAGGAAGAAGAAACTTCCCTGAAAAGAATCGGCCAAGAACTCTTTGTCACCAACCACACAAACCCTGAAGAAAAATTAAAATAACTCAAAGAAATGTAATAAACTAGAAAGAAATGCAAAGGAAACAACGAGAAAAGAAAAGAAAGAAAACTACAGTCCTATTGAAAGGCATGCACTGCGATTAAGGAGGCGAAGTGTCATAAAGAGACAATCACTCCTCAGAATTATCCACAAACTTAGGCATATACAATTTAGCACGTTGTCCATTTACCTTGAACGAGTTTTCATTTTCTCGTTTTACCTCAAGGACCCCAAAAGGAAGGACTTGGATCACCTTGAATGGGCCATACCACCATGACTTAAGCTTCCTTGGAAGACGGGAGTTGTAGATCAATACTTGGTCGCCTACTTTAAAGTCTCGATGGAGGATCTTTTTATCATGCCACTTCTTCACATGCTCCTTATACAACTTCGAATTGTTATAAGCATCCAAAACGGAACTCTTCAAGCTCGTGAAGTTGCATAAGTCTTAAGAAATTTGGTAGCCCAATATGCACGATGCTCCAACTTAACTGGAAGATGACAAGGTTTGCCATACACTATCTTGAATGGTGACATGCCTATGGGTGTCTTAAATGTGGTCCTATATGGCCAAAGTGCATCATCTAGCTTTAAAGACCAATCCGGCCTAGAAGCATTAACAGTTTTCTCTAGTATTTTCTTTAATTCCCTGTTTGAGACTTCAACTTGCCCACTGGTTTGGAGGTGGTATGGAGTAGTAACCTTATAGGTTACCCCATACTTAGCTAATAATGAATCAAATAGTTTATTGCAAAAATGCGACCCCCATTACTAATGATAGCCCTAGGTGTGCCAAAAATGTAAAAATATTCTTCTTCAAAAGCTTAACAACACGTCTAGACTCATTTGTGGGCAATGCCTTTGCTTCCACCCATTTGCTAATATAATCAATAGCAACCAATATATATTGATTGGAGAAAGACTTAAGGAATGGTCCTATGAAGTCTATGCCCCAAACATCAAAAACCTCACAAACAAGAATGTTAGTCAATGGCATGTCATATCTCCTACTAATATTCCCAACCCTTTGACACCTATCACAAGATTTGACAAATGCAAATGCATCCCTAAATAAGGTGGGCCAATAGAAACCACACTCTAAAACTTTATGAGCTGTCCTAGATGCACCATAATGTCCCCCAGCCTGTCTAGAATGACAGTGATATAACACATAGGACATTTCCATTTTAGGAATGCAATGCCTAACAATACCATCCACACAAATCTTGTAAAGCAAAGGATCATCCCAAAGATAATATCTTACCTCAGACAAAAAAAATTTCTTTTGAGTATAAGAAAAATTAGGGGGATAGATATTACCATCAAGATAGTTTACATAGTCTGCAAACCAAGGAATGATCGTCATAACCATCAGATGCTCATCAAGAAAAGTCTCTTAAACGTCCTTCTTTGTTGCATTCTCCATAGTAGCTTCATCTAACCTTGATAAGTGATTAGCTACAAAATTCTCGCTCTCTTCTTATCCCTCAACTCAATGTCAAACTCCTGCAAAAGTAACACCCAACGAATTAGTCTTAGTTTAGCGTCGGGTTTTGTCATCAAGTATTTCAAGGCTACATGGTCAATATACACAATCACTTTAGATAGAACCAAATATGAGTGAAACTTGTCAAAAGCAATCACAACCGCCAACATCTCTTTTTCTGTGGTGGTGTAATGGCGTTGTGCGTTGTTTAATGTCTTGCTTGAATAAAAAATGGGATGAAAGGTCTTACCTTATCTTTGGCCTAACACAGCACCCACTACATAATCACTTGCATCACACATTAATTCAAAAGGAAGAGACCAGTCAGGAGATATAAGAATAGGTGCAGTCACAAGCATATCCTTTAACAATTGAAAAGATGTCAAACATTTATCATTAAAAGCAACTCAGTCAAAGGTCTAGCAATCTCAGAAAAATCCTTAATGAACCTATGATAAAAACTAGCATGGCCTAAGAAACTTCTAATGGATCTAACATTGTTTGGTGGTGGAAGTTTCTTAATGATATCAATTTTTGCTGGGTCTACCTCTATACCCTTACTAGAAATCTTATGACCTAAAATAATGCACTCTTGTACCATGAAATGACATTTTCCCAATTTAGTACTAAATGGGTCTCTTCACACCTAATTAAGCCTTTCTCTAAGTTATCCATGCATGCATCAAATAAAGTACCAAAAACAGAGAAGTCATCCTTGAAAATTTCAATGCAAGATTCAAGCATATCAGAAAAATAACCATCATGCATTTTTGAAATGTAGTCGGAGCATTGCATAACCCAAATGGCATACGTCTATATGTAAAAGTACCATAAGGACATTTAAAAGTTATTTTCTCCTGATCTTTCGGGGCTACTAAAATCTGCAAATATCCATTATATCCATCTAAGGCACAATAAAATTCATGTCTAGCTAATTTCTTAATCATCTGATCAATGAAAGGTAAAGGAAAATGATCTTTCCTGGTGGCATCATTCAACTTCCTATAATCTATGCACATTCTCCACCCAGTTACCTTCCTAGTTGCTATTAATTTATTTTTTTCATTTTCAACCACAGTGATGCCTCCTTTCTTTAACACTACATGCACAGGACTAACCCAACCAGAATCAGAAATGGGATGGATAATACCTGCATCTAGAAACTTTACTACCTCATCTTTCACTCCCTCCTTCATGTGTGGGTTAAGTCTCCTCAAGGGCTGCACTATCGCCTTGCTTCCATCCTCCATGAAAATGTGGTGTGTGCAAAAGGAAGGGATTATACGCTTGGTATCTGTAATGGAGCACTCAGTGGCCTTCTTATGGCCCCGCAGTACCCTCAGCAACTACTCCTCTATGGCACCTGATAAACAAGAGAAAATGATAACTGGTAAGTGTTCAGGCGGGTTAAGATAAACGTACTTCAAATTACTCGGAAGAGGTTAAGGTCAAGAAAAGGGGGCTCTTCACTTGAAGGCTTCGAAAATAGCTTGGCTGGACATTGGAGAGGCTTGTATGCTCTATAATGTGTCCAATATGCTTGCTTCAACTTAACTCCAATATCCTCCAATTCTTCTTGCAATTCTTCCCCTAACTCTTCGATCATTCCTTGCGATCCCCCTTCCAACAAACCTACACAAACAATAGAAAAATCATTAGCCTCAAAAGAATAAATATCAATAAAATGGCAAGAGTCAAGAGTAGAAGGATGCTTTATGGCATTGAACACATCAAACACTAGTTCTTCATCTTGAAGTCTCAAGATGAGCTTTCCATGTTCCATATCGATGATGGTCCGTGCAGTGGCCATGAAAGGTCTCCCAAGAATGATGGGGATTTCTATATCTTCCTCCATGTCAAGGACTAAGAAATCCACCGGGAAGATGAACTTCTCAACCTTGACCAATACATCCTCAATAATTCCCCTAAGATAAGTGATGGACCTATCTACTAGCTGAAACAAAATAGTAGTGGGTTTGGGCCAATCCTAACTTCTTGAAAATGGAAAGAGGCATTAAGTTAATGCTAGCACCCAAATCCATTAAAACCCTATCTATATGTAAATCACCAATAATATAAGAAATAGTAAAACTCCCTGGATCCTTAAGCTTCGGTGGTAGCTTTCTTGACAATATGGTCAAACACTCCTCATTCAGCTTCGCCATGGCATACTCCTCAAACCTCCTCTTATTAGACAAATTTTCTTTCAAAAACTTAGCATAAGAAGGCATCTGTGCTATGGCCTCAACAAAAGGAATGTTTACATGCAACTTTTTAAATATCTCGAGAAAACGACCAAATTGCTTATCTAATTGCTTACCTTTCAACCTTTGAGGATAAGAAATTTGAGGTCTTACTAGGTGTGTGATGGGATCAGCAAATAACTTTGGATGATCCTCCTTTTCATTTAGTGCTTCCTTAGCCTCCTTGCCACTCTTCCATCTCTCTTCTTCTTCACTCTTTTCCATTTCTTTACCCTTTTGCTTCTCCTTAACTTCTTCAAGTTGTCTGCCACTCCTTAATAAGATTGCATTTGCATATTCTCTCAGGTTGGACTCAGTAGTGCTAGGCAATGAACCCAAAGGTCTTTCCTTCAACAAACTTGCAATCTAGCTCATCTAATTCTCCAAATGTCTGATAGAAGATTCTTGGTTCTGCATCCTAACCTCGGTAGTGGAAATATACTTTGAGAGTAGCTTTTCGAGATTAGATTTCTCTAGTGGTGTAGGATTAGGAGTCTTGAAACCTGGAGGTGGCTGTCTCTGAACATTGGATGACTGTGGATGTACCATCTGATCGTTCCGCCGAGAGAAGTTGGGATGATTCTTCCACCCTGAGTTGTATGTGTTAGAATATAGATCCCCTCTCTGTCTGTTATAATTGCCCACTATAATGGGCCTCTTCTATCTCTTGAGCAAAATGATTTCTGACTTGACACTTAGAAGATGCATGGGAATCTCCACCACAATGCTCGCATAAAGCATAACTCCTCAAGGAAGAACTAGCTCCTCCTCTCACACTGTGCACCAAATTATCTAGTTTCTTCGTCAAAACATCCATCTGAGCAGATAAAGCTACTGTATTGTCTACTACAAGAGCTCCTGTAGGTCGTCTGAGATGTCTTTCTGCATGATACTGAAAGCTGCTAGTAGCCATCTCATCAATCAACCTGTAGGACTAATCTGGTGTTTTCCACATTAAATTACCTCCTGCAGCAGCATCTATGGTACTCCTAGTCGATGGGGTCATTCATGTATAAAAAGTATTGACCTGTTACAATGTGGAGAACCCATGACTAGGACACTGTGTCAACATATCTCGATATCGCTCCCATGCTTCATATAGACTTTCATTTTCATATTGGGTGAAGGAAGTGATCTCATTCTTCATCTTTGCAACCTTAGCAGCAGGAAAAAATTTAGCCAAAAATAATCTCATCATCTCATTCTATGTAGTAATCGATCCTGACTGCAAGCTAGCCAACCATGCTCGAACCTTATCCCTTAAAGAAAATAGGAATAACCTTAATCTCACCGCATCTTCCGACACTCCATCCTGCTTGAACAAATCACAAATATCCAAAAATGTCTCCAAATGGGTGTTCGGATCCTCCAAAAGCAATCCTCCAAATTGAGATGCTCTCACCATGGATGTAATGCTGTGAGGAATCTCAAAACTCGCAGCTTTGATCGTTGACCTTATAATGGGAGGTATAGGTCTATTGTTGTGCCCCATAGTCAAATCCATCATAGTCAACTCTCTTCTCTCGTCAGTATGTGGCATCAACCTCTCTTCGTGTTGTTCCATCTCTACGAACTACTCTTCTCTAATCTTTTCTTCTATGTTATTATTCCAAGTCAATCTGGTTTCCTTACACAACTTACGAGCAGTTTTTTCAATCTCAATATCTAGTAGCAAATTCTCGGGCTTTTGACCACGAGTGAGCATAAACAAAATGGAATAAATAAAAAGCAAATAATAACAGAGCTAAGAATGGAAAATAAAACACTCCTGAAGTAAAGCAATCAAGCAAACAACTAAAATACTAAAATAAATAAATAAAATGAAGCAAGATTTAAATCTGAGATAATTAACATCGTCTAACCTAATGACTCACAATAGAAAGAATATCTCCGACAACAGTGCCAAAAGCTTGTTGCGGTCTAAACAAAAAATATAAATTAAATTTTATCTAGAGAAATTAGAGGCAAGCGCACCCGTCGACAAGTAATATAAAACGGTAAGAAACGAATATCGTACCCAAGGGAATTCTAACACGCAAGGCAATTAAATTAAACGATGAAAAATTACTCGGACGATCAAAAATTGATTGATTTGAAAATAAAATAAAATGAAGTAAGCAAATCAAGGAAATATGAAAAATGCAAGGTATGAATTAAAAAACGACTAGATTTAATTAAATGACAGAAATCGGTTAAGGTATCGGATTTCAATTGAATTGAACACTAAAAATTGTGAAGTTGGATTGATATAGGAATTACTTCATTTAAGCAAGTCGAACCTAATGTTCATGTGGATTCCCTTCTCTTCTAAATCCGAGTCAGTTTATAGATAATTCGGAATAAAAGGCATTCAATACAAGAAGCCTAAAACTAAGTTCGTTAATCCTAGGTATCCTCACACAAGATCCTCAGGTTGGTCCACACTTTAACCTCAAGTATGTCGTTTGATTAATTTTTTGACAAATTAAATCCCATTGGTTGGCATTCAATCATCTAAGGTCTTAATCTAGGAGATCAAGCTAAACTTTGACTAAATATGCATTCAATCAAGCAAAAATCAATACCACAAAAATTATCCTAATCCAATATCAATCTTAACCTTAACCGAAAAAAAACTTACTCACACATGTTCATCAATGTAACATAACTCATGGTCATAATATATGGTTGCATTGATTAAATCCACACAATTAAAATAAATAAGAAATAAAAATAAAATAAATCTCAGTAACAACTGGGATCGAAAAGCCTTGGCCAAGTTATTGTCTTCTTTCCACGCTTGAGTGAATGGAATGGAGTGTTTGTTGTTGGAGTGGGGTTGCTATGTTGCTCTCCTTCTTTGCCACCAGTTGTCACATTATTATCTCCACAGCACCTCAATGTAGCTACTTCTTTCCTTGCCACCTCCTGCAATGTTTTGGTGTCTCCACCGTCTGCCACGTGATTATCCTAAGCCACCAGCTTCTTGCCTCAACGTGTGTGAGTGGAGAGTCTCCCAGCTGCCAACGTGTTTTGATCTCCACAGCTGCAACGTAGCTTCAATGTTTTTGCTTCCACATCTTCTTTCTCCACCAACTGTCTTTGTGTGGTGGAGAGTATGGTCAATGGTGTGTAACATGAGTGTTGTGAATCAATGGAGTGTCCGAAAATTTTCTGTGAATCAGCTAGTGGAGAGTATATGTTTTAAGTGGGGCTGCCTCCTTCCTTTGATTGTGCTGCAACTGCTTTTTTTCTATATGAATTTAGGAGAATTTTTTGTCCACCTTTCACGCGCACCATGCTGTTCCTCACTCTTTTCGCCACCTGCATTTCGCACACAACACTCCCTGTTTTCATTCTTTTCTCTCTTATGCTGCCGCCACTTGCTTTCCTTTTTTTTTGTCTCACCCTCTTCAACGTTTTCTAGCTGTCCTCTTTTATCAAATAAACACACTCACGTTGCTACTCTCTCCTTACTGCTGCCACCTTCTTTTTTTTTGTCTCATTTAATCCCATCAGCTCCTCTCTATTTGTGCCACCAGCTTTTAAAAGCTTCTCTATATTTTATATGCCTCCAGCTCCCTAGGTCTTCTAAACTTTTTTAAAGCTTCTCTCCTCCACCACCAGCTAGCTTCGTGCCTTTTTAATTTTTTTTTTCGTTTTTTGTTAGGTGTAAAGACCTCCCAATTTTTGACTTTTTGCTCTCATTTTCCAAATCCAATATGTACCTAAAATTAAAACAAATAACTCTTAATTTAGTGCAATTCAAACATTAAATGGACAAAAGTTTAGCAATTATGTATC
>JANIJH010000223.1:63992026-64023648 GCA_024520975.1 Erythroxylum areolatum | reverse complement strand
TTTAAAATACCAAAAACAAGTCCTTTGCGTTTATTTTCATTCGTTGCAAATTTTAGCGGTAATTGTTAAAATCAACCTCATTTTATAGTTTAGTTTACGTTGCATCTAGTAACTTAGGAAATTAATTTCACTTTTGGTTCCTCAAGAGAACGACCCGAAGTTGCGCTATACGCAATCTTTGGTTAAATTTTTGAAGTAACCCCAAGGCGACAATTGGACAAAAAGGTTATTTCATAATCCATTAATTCTTTTTATTGGTAAATCAGAATACAAGACGATAGAAATGCACAATCATATCATAATCATTTTGAAACTTTCATACCTTGATCATAACATGTCAATTAAGTGTAATTTTCTAAATCAAAATTCATGTGTATATGTTTATATTACGAGTGTGAATAAAATCATAAAACCATATCCTAAATGCACCAATTTCATTCCAATATAATATAATTCATGTGACTAAGTAATCTAACACTCTAACTCTCACTAGTTTTGGAAATCGACTATTACATGATGACTACGACATAACAGTGGACACTACTATCATGCCGCAGTAAGATCCATTTTTTGATTTATTTTTAAAAAGGTAATTATTTGACAGTAAGGCCTATTTTTTAAAGACATATAAAAATAATGTCATGTCAATATTAATATGACATTTAAATGACGGAGGGTTAACCTTGTCAATTTTCATTTCAATTAGAGTCTATTCTGAACATTTTGAAAACATTATGATTCATTTTGAAAGCTTCAAATTATCATGCATTATGTTGTAAACGTTTGAGATTCAAAATGTATTTTTGACCTCAAGTTGTTTGATCAAATTTAGCCAATTTTCTCAAATTCGAATTTAATTGATAACTCGATCTATTTATACTTTTTTTAATGATTCAAATCGATTTGTCATCTCTATTTGTATTATAGATAAAAACAATACAAATGCATAATAAAATAAATATAATTAGACATTCTAATTATTTGCACTAAGATAATAAACTTTAAAGATCTTATAAGATGACTATTGCACTAAAATTGCTGGTTCTTAATTGAAATATGTAAATTTGAATAGTTATACACAGGAAGTTGGGAAAATGAGATTATAGAGATATCAAGAGTTGTATAAAAAATGGAAAGTTATTTATTTGAACTTTTTTAAAATAAATATCAAACTTTCTTATTACTTAAAATAAATAATTATATTAGTATAGTGAAGCAATATATACTCTTGAATTAATTATGTAAATTGAACTCTAATGTCCATTTTTTCACCTTAATTCTCATGTAGGATTAGGATTATTATATATATTTGATTGTTTAACTAATATATATTTTTTAAGTATAATGAATTTTCTGATACAAAACAAAAAAAGAGTATGATTAAGAATGTATTTCACTTTATCATGATTTTTAATAATACATACCTCTTTTAAGAAGATTATTAAATTCGAATTTGATTAAATTTAAATAAATTAATCTGATTCTAAAATAAATTGATATATTCAAATAGTTATTTATTGAGTCAAATTTGAATTTTTTACCTGAATATAATATAAACAAGTCTACATCAGTCCATAAAGAATTTGTAGAATTACAAAATAATCTCTTTAATGTTACATGATTAAAATTAGTTTCCTATTATAGTTAAGAATTGAAAATTTATTTCAATTTTATTTAAAAATTAAATTCATTAAAATTAATATAAAAAAATTTTATATTGAAATTATTTAGACATATATATTTTAATCTTTTATTTTTCTAATTTATGATTTTGAATTAATATTTTTTAATATTTCAATTTTTACTTCCATATTATTCGGAACAGGCTAAAATTTTATGGTACAGTCTGATACAATTTAATATATTTTGATTTTGTTAATTTTAAGGTAATTTTACTTTTATAACTTGTTTAACCAACAATAACTAATGATAGAAGAGAACATCATATTTACGTTGTTTTAATGTAGTTTTGGGTTGAAATTAGTTATTAGTTATTGTTATAGGCATGAAGGGAAAGACAAAAGGTTAAGAAAAACAAAGATAGACGCGGCGTCGTTGAGAGAATATAGAATGTTGAACTGAATGTAGTTGCAAAGTTTGCCGGGGAAAAAGGAAAAGAGACGTTACTATGGTTAATTTCAAGCTTTTCTTATCTCATGTTTCCTACTACTATTAGACCTTTTGAACATGCATTCATGGAACAATCTATTTCAGTCAACTTAACAATCTTCTCTTTTCCAATGGTTTTTCGTGATTAGCTCGAGGTATAGGAGCCATTAAATAAAGCTTTCTTCTTTGCTTCTTTCTTGTACGTCCTGGCCATAAGGTGGTCTCTCCCTTTTAATTCTTTTTTTTTCCCCCTTTGATCTTTTTTGAACATATGATTTTTCTTGCAACTTTTGCCTGTTACGATCCACCATAACCTACCCTTTTAGGTAATTTGATCCTGCATGCTTGAAAAAAATGGAGTTTTGTTCTTGGTTGTTATTTCTTTCTGCACTAGTTTCTGTTCCATTGTTTTTGGCGGAATTTTATGTTACTATCTTATGTTTTTTTGTTTTTGATTGCTGTTCTTCTCGTTTGAATGCGTTTAATACGCTTTTCATGTTTCTGCTAGATGTTTTCGATCATTCATGCTTGAAAATGTGGAGTTTTTAACGTGGTTATTTTTTTTTCCTTTAACCAGATTTTTTTGTGTAAATATCTAATGTTTTATGTTTTCGATTGCTGTTTCTCTCGTCTGAATGTGTTTAATACCCTTTTCGTAGTTCTGCTGGATGTTTTCGATCATTCATGCTTGAAAAAATGTTTTTATCTTGGTGGTGGTTTTTTCCTCCTGTACTGGTTCTGTTCCATTGTTTTTAGCGGATTTTTATGTGTACATATCAACTGTTTTTATGTTTTCGATTTCTGGTCTCTCATTTGAATGTGTTTATGCCCATTTAATATTTCTGCTAGATGTTTTCGATCATCAACGTGCAATTTCAAGCTGATATACCTACCTATTTGTAAATGTATCCGGGATCTTAACTTTTGTTGGTTGCATGTTTGTTCGTGTAACATTTGATAAATTGCGACAATATGCAAGTAGATGGAGTTCCTGTTCTTTGTATTTGATGCTTTGATTCGTTTTTAACTTGAATTGTTCAAACTTTCCAGACTGAACAATGGCAGAAGCTGTTCCCGTACATAATCCGCAAATTGGTAAGAATCTAACAGTTGTATAGTATGTGGGATTTTTTGGATCAGAGCATTTTGCATAGTTGGGAAACAAATACAGGAAATCTGAATTCCTTGCAATTATGTTCATTAAGACTGCTGCTAAAAATAGCAAAGACCGAGAATTCTTGAAATGCTGGCTTTGAAGCAGTTAAGCAACATGCCAGGCATTTTTGGTTCTTCTGTCATCAGAAGAGAGAATCTTTGAGTTTGTGGAAACTGTTATACAAGTGAAAAATGAGATGGAAAAAATTTTCCCATCAGCAACTTTATACCCTGGCTTGGCTTTCATTTGCAGAAAATCAGGGCAATTCTAAGAGTGGAATGATGCAACAGGTTCCATGTCATAAATATAATAATGTAATACTTGAATTTGACATTTGTTCTTTGATTAAGCAGGTCATGAATATGAAAGCATGGATGAAGACAGGAAGACAAGACTTGCATCTTTTAGGAAGAAAGCAGTTAATGCCTCAAACAAGTTTAGGCATTCTTTCGCAAAGAAAAGCCGCAAAAGCAGTAGAGTTATGTCTGCTGTGATTGAAGATACTATCAATGCCGAAGAATTGCAGGCGGTCGATGCATTTCGCCAGGCACTTATTCTTGATGAACTCTTGCCTGAAAAGAATGATGATCATCATATGATGCTCAGGTTATGAAGTTTACCTTAATCACAGAGTCTTCAAACAATAGAAACCAATCTTGTTCCATTCACCAAGACATTCAATGATATGCATACTTGGAAGATTAGAATACAAGATTTAGGAATGTGAAACTTTTCCTCTTCACTTGTTCTCATCAAATAGGATTTTGAGAAGAGATTAAGACATAACAAGTCTTGAGAGTAGTTCATCAGGATTGAGTTGGCTTGTACCACTCTGGCATTATGATCTATTAATTTCATGCAATCTAATGGCAGTCTGATAAAACAAGATACCTACCTGACATGAAATACTTCTTATTGGCACAGATTCTTGAAGGCTAGGAAATTTGATCTCGAGAAATCGAAGCAAATGTGGACTGACATGCTCCAGTGGAGGAAGGAATTCGGTGCTGACACAATTGGGGTATAATAACTAATGAGCTAATAAAATTTCCTTGAACTTGTTAAGTATTGACAAGTAAATTTCTACATCAATTTATTCAAATGCCCTCTTGGCTTCTGCATTTAGGACTTTGAGTTTGCAGAGAAAGATGAAGTGCTGAAATATTATCCTCAAGGATACCACGGTATCGATAAGGAAGGAAGGCCTGTGTATATTGAAAGACTCGGTGAAGTTGATGCCAACAAACTGGTGCAGGTTACAACATTGGATCGTTACGTGCAATATCATGTGCAGGAGTTTGAGAAAACATTTGCTTTAAAGTTCCCAGCCTGCTCAATTGCTGCAAAGAAGCACATCGACCAGAGCACTACCATTATGGATGTCTCAGGAGTGGTATGTAATGATTTTCATTTCCAGATTTTTGGTGAAAACAAGCTAGTTGATTCTTCATCTCTTAATGTCTGAACCAGAAATTTACCTCAACATTATAATGTTCATGAGCCAGGGTCTCAAACACCTCACAAAGACTGCTAGGGACCTCCTCATGCGCATTCAGAAGATTGATGGCGACAATTACCCTGAGGTAGTTATTAAACCTGGATAAGTTTTCTCAATACATTTCTTATTTCTTTGTTTTTTAAAATATCAGGCTTTAATTAATGATGCTAATTAAAATCCTGAAATTTGTGTAGACCCTTAACCGCATGTTCATCATCAATGCCGGTTCTGGATTCAGGCTCTTGTGGAACTCTGTCAAGTCATTCCTTGACCCCAAAACTGCTGCAAAAATCCATGCAAGTATTCTGCATAAATCACAAATGTCTATGAACATATATATAATCCTGTGAAGTTATGAACATTATCATTAGAAGGGAAGGAGAAACAAAAAGGAACTCCACTGAATTTTATTTGTGCTTGTTGTGCTAGGTGCTTGGAAACAAATATCAGAGCAAGTTGCTTGAAATTATTGAGGCAAGGTAAATTTGCTATTGGCTAGTTCCAATCTTACTAGTTATATCATATTCTGATAGTTTTATTCTCATCTTCCGGGATAAAATGAATTTGTAAAAGTATCATATCTCTTGTTTGAATGTTCATCGAACTCATTGTCACAATGTTATATCTGGACCATTACAGTGAGCTTCCAAGTTTCTTGGGAGGCACTTGTACTTGCGAAGGTAAGGGCGGATGCATGCGCTCTGACAAGGGTCCATGGAACAACCCAGAAATATTGAAGGTAAAGTTGTGCTACTAGTCATTTTCGTTTCTTACCTCCCGAGTGTCTTTTGTAGGAAGAACTTATGACAAATTTTCTATTTCATGATCCAGATGATTCAAAGTGGTGAAGCCAAGTGCCGTAGGAGGAACTTGTCTGGAATTGATGAGAAGATCTCTGAAAATGATGCTGCTGCACACACAAAGGTATACAATCTTTACCTCAACATTTCAGTTTCCAAGGATTAAGCCTCTTTAACTATTTGTTTCTGATGGCTGACAAACATGAAGAGAAGCGAGTCTCCCAGGGCAGAAGCAGCTGTAGAGGAACCAAAAGCCTCTCCTGCTCCTGAAGTAAGTTCTCTTTAACTAGTATCTGGTATTGGTAATGGTTCATAGATCAAACACTAAGGATCTGCCACTAATTCTCTTGATGCATTTTAGCCTGCATTTAGCAAAAAGACCAGCTTTGAGATTCCCGTGGTTGATAAGACTATGGATTCTGCTTGGCCAGCCCGTGCCAAATTAGCCTTGTCTAAAGGTGCATACTTTGTTCATTTGTTAGCTTCAAAAGTTTACTGTTATCTGATCTGACCCAAACTTGGCTTCCATTTCCAAACCCTTCAGAGTCTTTCAGGATGAATAGTTCTAAGGCGCTTCTGGCTGCTGTTCAAGCAAAAGCTGATGGATTAAGAAATCCAGTGGTCTCTGGTGTCATGGCCTTGGTAATGGGAGTTGTGACCATGGTCCGTGTTGCACGTAATGTGCCAAGAAAAGTAACTGAAGCATCCATCTATGGCGGTCAAACTTACTATGATGACAGGCAAACACAAGCAGCAACATCCACCACTATCTCCACTTCTGATTACAAGATGATGCTGATGCGTATGTCTGAGATGGAAGAAAAGTTGAATGTTCTTAGCTCAAGGTCTGTAATGGCACCTGACAAAGAGGAAATGCTCAATGCAGCTCTGAGACGTGCAGAAACACTTGAGGACGAGCTTGCAGCTACCAAGAAGGTATGCTTTTGATTTCATTATTTCCATTCTTAGGATGTCCAAACAAACTCTTTATTACATGAACCTGAGGAAACCCCAGTAAAGAATAGAAACTAGATATGAAGTTTGAGCCAAATTTCCATTTATGCAGGCACTTGAAGATGTCCTTTCCAAACAGAATGAGCTTATTGACTACATTGAAAAGAAGAAGAAGAAGAAGAAGATGGTAAAGATATATCCTACATCTATCAATACTCTTTACTTATTCACTAGCTCACTAGCAACATATTCAAGTTCTAACCAAGTGAGTTTTGTATTTGCAGTTCTTTGGATTCTAAAGAGAATTCCTTGGCCTGAAGAAGTGAAATATACTATTTTCTTTTCTTCTGCAACCTTTTGAGGGACCACTGCTGATAAACACAGATTTTTTGGCCCCATTTGTGTAACTGAAATCTTCCAAAAACTTTACTTTTGTTTTGTGTATTCCAATCTAAACTAAACAGGCCATGTATGTATCATATGGAACTTTAATTTATGCAACAATGAAATGAGTTTGTTTTTTTATCGTATTGGTGAAGCCATAAGTACAAGAAATCAAAGTAGTGCAAAAACTTGCAGTAGCTTGTTAAAAAGTAGGCAAGGCAATGGGCAGGCCCAGGTTTGATTTTCTATTTGGATTGCAGTTGCATGCTTCTATAATGAAATTTTGGTTTGGTTGGTGAATTATACGTAGGGAATGCACCTATATATATGTATTCTAGATGTGGATACATACTGGAAGCTAAAGAAGTGTTTTCAGGAAATGCCAAAAAGAGATTTAGTTTCATGGAATGCAATGATATCAGGCCATAACCAGGAGGGATCTTATGGGGTAGAAGCAATTTGGATGTTTATAGATATGTTA
The DNA here is from genome assembly GCA_024520975.1 of Erythroxylum areolatum. Lineage (NCBI taxonomy): Eukaryota > Viridiplantae > Streptophyta > Magnoliopsida > Malpighiales > Erythroxylaceae > Erythroxylum > Erythroxylum areolatum. The sequence goes on along the minus strand of JANIJH010000223.1, from coordinate 64,016,266 downwards.
AAAGAGTGACCAGAACTTGATCATGTCTCATTCACTAGTGTAGTTTCTGCATGTGGTCATGCAGAAACTTAGAACTTGGGAGACAAATACATGGATTGAGTATAAAAAGATGATGTGCAAAGCATGTATCGGTTGCTAATGTTTTGATCTGTACATATTCAAAATGTGAGGTCATTGAAGATGCAAAATTGGCGTTCCAACATATGGATTTCGTCTGCTGGACTACCATGATATCTATTGATGATGAAGAAGTTCTGTCTCTATTTCAAAGGATGAGGTTACATGGAATTTATCCTAATGATGTGACATTTATTAGCTTAATTCATGCTATAACTGGCTTTTCATCAGAGTCAAATGTTTGTAGTAGTCTTATGAACATGTACTCCAAGTTCAAGTTCATGCAAGAGAATACGATATTTGCTTTAAATTATGTTCATCCTAGCACACGCAAAACAATCTGTTAAATCAAATTGCAATATATAAACGGCGGGTGGGTAAGATTGAAAGAACTCGAGCAGGACAGTTGGTCCGTGTTTAAATGAACCCTATGATATGCTCTGGAACTTGAAAAGAAGATGTTACAAAAATATAGGCTGCATGGATGAAAAGGAGACAAGAACGATGTCGAATACTATACATTACGAATAAGCAAAACGCAGTGTAAGAAGCAACGGTCTTGACCAAGACTCACGTGATAGTTAGTCTTGAATTTTCCCAGTACTGTATGATATAGTCGTTGTAACGAAATGCGAAAGGAATGAAATTTCTGAATGGATTCCTGAATTTTAATTCTCTCTCTCAGTTATTTTCTCTTTCTAATTCTGTGGGTTTGAGACGTACTGTGTGAGTGTGAGTAAGTAAAATTGTAACATTTGGTATCAGAACAGATATTCCTCAGAATAAGAATGGCAGAAAGCACACGTGGAGCTGAAGTTCATTGTTTAGAGGAGAGCATGAAAATCCTGCTGGAGGCTCAACTACGACATGAAAAGAAAATTAGCGATATTAAATCCATGCTTAAACAACTCATGCAGAAAATGGATAAGGAAGAGACGGACACTTCTGTGAAAAGTGTGTGAGATGGAGGACGTTATACTAGACTGATTAGGACCAACAAAATTAAATTCCTGACATTCGACGGCAAGGGGGTGAGAAGCTGGAGCCATCGGTGCGAATAGTTTTTCACGATGGATCAAACACACCAGATGACATTAAGATAAGGATGGCTTCCCTCCACATGGAAAGAATCGCGTTAAAATGGTATCAGCTGACGATTCATAATCGTAACTAGATCAACGAGATGAAGTGGGAAGAATTTACTACTCTATTACGACAACGATTCAACGAGAATATTCTTGAAGATCCCATAGGGGACCTAAAAGAGCTATGTTAGGAAGGCTCGGTACTAAATTACTGTGCTTTATTTGACAAGAACTCGAATAAGCTTACATTACTAGAAGAATATTTGGTTGGGTTTTTCTTAAAAGGTCTCAAGCCAGAGTTGGGGTTGACGGTAAAAATGATGGACTCTCAAACCTTACATCAAGCGTATACATGGGCACGTAAACAAGAAGCAATCGTGGCAACAAGTATTCTAGTTTACTTCGGAAAGGGTGGCAAGGTTGGAAGTGCAGTGGGAGGAGGAGCAAACTCCTACAAAGAAGTCAATCATACAACACCCCCTACCAAAACAACAAACAGAGGAGGGATTGTTGCCCACACCAGGAAGTCAAGGTAGCAGGACCAAGTTACAGAGGTTCTCGAAGCAGTAGAACAATAAGCAACAGGTAGTTTGATGAAAAAAGAGCTAAAGGATTGTATTTTTGGTGTGATAAAAATACACTACGGGACATCATTGCAAGAAGAAACAGTTTCAATTATACATGATTGAAGACGAAGAACAGGAGGAAAAGGAACCTAGAAGTGAAGAACCTGAGGATAGAGCACCCCTTAATCTTAATATTTCATTAGAAGCCATGTGGGGCTTAAAAGACCAGATAGACTACAAGTAACTAAGGATCATGGGAAGTCACCGAAGAAGACCTCTACATATACTCATAGATAGTGGAAGTACCCATAACTTCTTGGATGAAGAGGTGATACGGAAGGAGAAGGTGGAGTAAGCAATATAGATCCTATAAGCATTATGGTGGGGGGGAGGATTGAAATTAGATTACAGGCAAGTATGTAGAAACTTCGTACAGAAAATGCAAAGGGTGCAGTTTTCTATCAAATCATTAATCATTAAGTTAGGGGGTTGCGACATGGTGTTAGGAGTGCAATGGCTAGCTACTCTAGATGATGTACTGTGCAATTTTAAGAGACGTATCATTGAGTTTCGATAGGAAGGCAAGTAGTTAAGTTAAAGGAAAACCAAAAACGCAATATCAAGTAAGAACCTTCATAAACTTATTAAAAACTCAAACCAAGGTGCTTTATTCATGTTGCATTTGGCAGACTCTATAGAAATTCAAATGTAACAACTGGGAATAAATGACGATGTTCATACTAGAGATGAGTAAGATGGGCTATTAGCAAAATTTGGGAAGGTCTTCCTGGAATGGAAACAATTGCCACCAAAAAGAGCATGTGACCATGCCATTGACCTCAAGCAAGGAGTGGAGACTATAAACATCAGACCATATCGTTATTCACGGAAACAGAAGGACGCTATAGAAAAAACAGTGCAAGAGCTGTTGGAGCAAGGGTTTATACAGAAGAGTGTTAGCCCGTATGCATCTCCAATTATCCTTGTGAGAAAGAAGGACAACACTTGGAGAATGTGCATTGACTACCGTAAACTGAACAAATATACGATCAAGAGCAAGTTTCCGATCCCATTGATAGAAGAGCTATTAGAAGAATTGAAGGGTTCAAGTTGGTACTTGAAGTTGGATTTGTGGTCTGGATACCACCAGATCAGGATCAAGGAAGAAGACATACATAAAAAGACATTTAGGACTCGTCAAGTCCAATTTGAATTTCTGGTGATGCCGTTTGGCCTCTTGAACACCCCATCCACTTTTCAAAGCCTTATGAATGAAGTATTTAAGCCTTTCCTTCGAAAATTTTTGCTGTTTTTTTTTTATGATCTCCTCATTCACTGTACTAACTTCTAACAATACGTGAAGCATCTAAGGTTGGTCTTAGAAGTTTTACAACAACAACAATTATTCATTATAGGAAGTAAATGCATATTTAGAGCAAGATAAGCGGACTATTTAGGGCGTTCGATCTCAAAAAGGGGTGTGTCCATGGATAACAGAAAAATAGAGACCATTTAGCAACGACCATAGCTGCACACCCTAAAGGAGCTCCTAGGGTTTCTAGGATTGACAGGGTGCTATAGGAGATTCATTAAGCACTACGGAATTTTAGTCAAGCCCCTTAATGCCTTGTTGAAGAAGCAAGAGACAGGGAGCTGGGAATAGAAGGAAGAACAATAAAAGGTGTTTGAGCAATTGAAAGGAAGGTTGATGGCAGCACCAGTATTGGCGTTATTAGATTTCACTAAACTCTTCGTGATTGAAGCAGATGCTTATGATGTTGGAGCTATTCTTCAACAAGAGGAATGCCCTATAGCTTATCTGAGCAAGGCATTAGCTCCTAAGCATCAAAGGCTATCAAGGTATGAACAAGAATTTCTTACCATCATCAAGGTATGAAAAAGAATTTCTTGCCATCATCAAGGTCGTGAAGTAGTGGCATCATTATCTAAATGGGAGATTCTTCCGAGTACAAACAAACCATAGGAGCTTGAAATACCTCCTGGAGCAATGGATATCAACACCGTTCCAACAAAAATGGCTTCCTAAGCTAATAGGGTATGATTTCGAGGTGACTTATAGAAGTGGAAAAGAAAACATAGCGGCAAACGCACTATCTAGAGTTTCAAGTCTTCAACTGCTTACATTAGCGGTATCACAGTTATAAGCAACATTGTTGGACGAAATTCGAGAAGGATGGGAAAAGGACACGATTATAAAGGACCTCATTAAAAAACTGGAACAAACAGACATGCCTTCAGGGAAGAATTGTAGTAAGTTGTAATAGGGAGCTTCGAAAAAAATCATAACCATAGCTCATGATAGCCCATAAGGGAGACACTCGAGGGTGACAGCAACAATTAAAAGGATACAAAATCTTTTCCATTGGAAGTAGATGGCCAAAGACACGAGGAATCATGTCAAGAACTATGTAAAATGTCAGAGGAGTAAATACGATCACGCGGCATATCCAGGTTTACTACAACCTCTGCGGGTTCCGGAAGGATGTTGGAAAGAAATCACGATGGACTTCATAGAAAGATTACCGTCCTCCCGAGGGAAGTCCTCCATTTTTGTTGTAATAGACAGATTTAGCAAGTACATGCATTTTGTAGCTATTAAGCATCCTTATACAACACAAGAGGTGGCGCAAGTGTTCATGGATCACATTTTTAAGTTGTATGGGATGCCAGCCAAAATAAATAGTGATCGAGATCCACTCTTTTTAAGCAAGTTTTGGCATGAAATGTTCAGATTACAAAATGTAAAGCTACAACTATCCATAGCCTATTATCCTCAGATAGATGGGCAATCAAAAGCGGTAAACAAAACGTTGGAGACGTATCTGAGATGTTTCTGTTGTGACACACCTCAGAAGTGGACAAGCTAGCTAACAATGGCTGAATGGTGGTACAATACCACGCATCACTTTGTCATAAATACTACACCTTTTGAGGTTCTCTATAGTTATCCCCCTCCTCTGTATGTGCCTTATGTTGCAGGAGACTCTAATGACGTGGGAATGAATCAAGCGTTGCAGGAGAGGAAAGCGACACTTCATATTGTCAAATTTCATCTGAACAGAGCAAAACAGAGGATGAAGTTTTAGGCAGACAAAAGGCGTTCAGAGAGGGAGTTCGAAAAAGGATAGTGGGTATACATTAAGCTACAACTGTTAGAATATTTAATGGCCCATGTGACTTATAGATTTGAGTCCTATGAAAAGCACACAAGATAATGGTTATTAGGTATTAAACAATGGATCTCAAGTGGGTCAAAGACCCTTTCCACTCTCTTTTAAAATGAAAGAACATGATCTTTCAAAATGAAAGAACATGATGGTTGGTGAAAGACTTTATAAGTTTTAGAACTTATTGAAAGGTTATCTAAACCACTATCTTAACCATTGAAGATACAAATCAAGGAAAGAAGAAGAGAGGGAATGAATTAGTACAAAACTTATCATGGATACAGGTACGCCAAAATCAATCGATCCAATAATTGTCTTACAATTGCTATCAGAGCACGGTATTGTTTGTTGCGTTTCTGGAATGTGATTTTCATGTTATTTTATGTATTGCTTGCTTTCATACGCTGCACATTTATTTTGGTTTTGTTTTGTTCTTTTATTCCCATGCATTTCCGAAATTGGTTTTTAGTATTAACGGTGGAAATGAAACGAAAACCAATTTAATGTGTTGAAGAACTGGAATGATGCCATCTTCGACATGTGTTTATGGTTGTTCAAAAGTAACGAAAATGTGTGGTTCTTGAAACTAAAAGGTTGGTTATTACCATGATTTTCTTAACAAATATTGAGGATGTGTTTTTGTGGTATGATGAAAACCTATAAAAGAAGGAAGTTGGGAAAGTTTTAGTTTTGAAAAGAAACCATCCTCTATGAATGCTCTTAGTAAGGCTTGCAACGGTAGAAAGAGAAAGAAGGTTTAAGTTTTAAAAAAACGACGAAACGAACTTAGCGTTCATCGCTGGGGAAGATAAGGTGCGTGCGTTGCACGCTCCTCATCTTCCCAGAACAGATCATCACAGCATGCGCCTGTCGAGTCATATATGTATTTTTATTTTTTATTTTTTATTTTTTAAAATAAAAAATTGTAAGGGTTTGAATATTGGACCTACTTAAAGTATTTTAATTTTGGGTCATAACTCATAATTCATTAATTAATTCATAATATAAATTAATTAATGAAGTAATCAAGTAATTGATTTAGATTTATATACATTTACATGCTTAAAAGTTACGCCTTAATTAATGAAGTAATCAATTAATTCATCAAGTACACATAACCATATCTAGAATGGTCATTTATGAATGTAATGAAATACGAGAATCCACCCCTAGCATTTGTAGACATAGGCCCATATAAATCTAAATGTATTAATTCTAGTAACTCATTAACACGTTGTCCCTTTCCCTAAAAAGGTAATTTGGTCATTTTCTCAATAAACAAGATTCACAAGTTTCATATGATTTATAATCAAAAGGATCCAAATATCCTTCTTTATGTAATTTTGTGATTCTAGTTTCATTAATATGACCTAACCTACAATGTCATAAATAAGATAGATTTTGGTTACTTAATTTTCTTTTCTTACTATTTATATTAAGAATTGGCCTTTCAAGATCTAACTCATACAAACCATTTGTAAGTAATCCAAATCCATAATAAATATCATCTTTATAAAAATAGCAGCTGTTATTCTTAACTACAAAGACAAATCCATTCAAATCCAAATAAGAAATAGAAATTGAAAAGCCAAAGTGGTTAATTAAGTTGCAAACTTTCCGAATTATCCTTTGCAGAAACAGAATAAAACTATGCAAAAACAAAATAATAAAGACACCGAAATTTGGTAACGCAGTTCAGCTTACTTTGCCTACATCTACGGGGCCCTCATCCAGATTAATCACTTTCATAGTAGTTCAATAAAATTACACAAGATTGATCTAACACAGTATCACTCAATCTTTGTAACTGTCTCACAACCTAACTACCTGTGAAAGATTTTCACACCCGATAACACGACCGACTCGTGTTAACCTCATCAGAGGATTTGTCTAACTACTTTCACTCAAAAACAATAATAAATAAAATAGCTCAAGTATTTAATCAACTGAAAATTAAATAACAAAAATACTTAAGACAAAGAAGACTTCCCTATGAATTTGTCTTCTCAAAATAACCCAGCAGAAAACTTTCTTCACAAAATCAATCACGATGTTCCCATGTTCTCTATAATATACTGCAGCAGTATTTTTCTTCAAAGACCCACGAAAACGTCTCCCCCATAAATTGACGCACCCACTGGTCAATTAATTAATGCAGGCTCCTATATTAATAACACAGTCTTCAACACATGGAAGACAACAATTGCGCACACCGGTGTTTCTCTATTTTCCCAATCGATGATCAACAACGCATCAACAACACATACTTTAGCTATAATCTTAATATGTGTATGAGTCAAGGTGCACCAATCATCACCATGCGCAACATCAAAATCACCATATGCACACCCAACCATCCTATATTCAAGACCCACGTGATCTTCACCTCAACCCCATAAACCACGCAGACTGCTTTACTTTATGCTCAAGATGAGACACAATTAAACTCATGCAAAAAAAATTAGATTCGCAGCCAGCTAGTTTATTTTGCTATCTATCCACACGTAACCAATGCCACTTCAAAAACAATACACCCACTGCATATTATTTTTTTCCGCAAAACCTCACTAGGTTTTTTTCCAATTGCGTGTACTCCTCCATTAAATCAAACAAGTGAGCAATATTTGTGTAATGTGAACTCCACCAAAAGTCCATCTTGTCCACACAAATATACAATAGTCCAATTAACCAAAGCACAACATCCCATTGACGATTTGGACTTCAATTAAAACACAATCTCCACCCATCTTTATCAATCCAATTAATAATTGTAATTTTCTTATATGTCCAATTTAAAATACCAAAATTAAATAAGATATATATAAAATATATCCTAACAATCTCCCCCTTTTTGACATTTTTGTCTCAACTCAAGAACTACACATAGAAATGATAATTGGACATATAGTGTAACATCCCATCACTGATGGGAGGGTTATTTTAGTAAATTGGGACGGGTTAGGATTTTATACTGCATAATAACTGATTGAGCATTTTCTGGCCTCTAATTTTAGAGGAATAAATCATTTTGCACATGCATATATAGGTACATGCATTCATGGCATTTTTCGGCATTTAATTGTGATTATGATATGAATTGTAAATTTTCGAGATAACTAGGTTTGATTGTGATTTGTTTGAGAATTATGGAGTAATCAGGATTGATTAGTGGAATTGGAAATGTTTTAGAGTGACTGCCAGTCGATAGTGACCCATAGGAAATTTTCGGAAAAAATTGAGAGTAAATGTCTGGACCGGAATTTTCCGAGTAACGGACTAATTGACTTAATATTGCTGGCATACTTGTCCAATGGCAATGGAAAATTAGATTTTTGATGTTAGGAATAAAAATGTCGAACCATTGGAATTTAAAGACAGCTTAGACTGGAAATGATTTTGTATAGAGGAAGAGATTAGAGCAACCCTTTAAATTGTTCTAAGTTTAAAAACATGTCATTTTCTCTACTTAGGTTTTTCTTCTTCCTCTTCCTTGGTGAATTTCGATCTCCTTCAAGATTCTTGCTTGATCTTTGCCTTGATGCTTGCTTGCTTCCTCTCCTTGTGCAAAGCCTTCCTTGATCTATATAGAAGATGATGTGGGGTGTGATATTTGGAGATAACCGTGGGTGTTAGGGTTGGAGAAGTTTTCGGAAGCTTTGTAGATTTAAGGGCTTGATTGGTAAGTGAAATGCTTTAATGTTGTTTTATTGTTGATAGAATGCATTTATGGTGTTTATTGTGTAAGTCTGTGGTAGTTGAAAGTGAGTTATGGTTGATTCATAAGAGAAATAGGTAAAAATCTAGTCGGAGAAGACGATCGGAGCCCCGCACGTCGCGACGTGTGCTGAGGGCCTCGTCGCGACGAGCCAACAGTTACTCGCCGCGGCGAGCATGGTTGGATGTCGCGGCGAGCGTGCAAATCTACGCCACGACGAGCCCTTTCCATTGCGTCGCGGCGAGCCTTAAGGGAATTGTTCGCCGCGACAAGCGTATGGGACGTCACGGCGAGCGACCCTTTGTACGCCACGGCGAGAGATCTTTGGCTGCGGCAAGCTCCTTTTTCTGAAGTGAAGTATTTTAGTTTTTGGGGCATAACTTATGGTGTAGACCTCCAATTGAGGTGATTCTTGATTCGTTATGAACTAGAGAAAGAGGTCTACAAGTGAGGTAAAGGATGAAAGTTAGAATTTAATTTAGTATGAGCTCGATTATTGAAAGAAAGTCGAATATGGTTTCCTATTGTAACCTAAGGATAGTTTCTTGAAAATTGGAGTTTAAATTGGAGACTTATGAAATCAATGGTATATTTTCGGAGTCTACAATGGACGATATTGACCTAGTAAATAGTGAATTTTGGTTTTGAGTCAAAGATAGTGAAATTGGGGATTAGCGTCGGAAAGTCATGAACATGCATCGTACATCTTTTAATAAAGACATGTGCATCATTGAATTGTTCTGATTATGCATTTAGTAATGGGTAATTATTTAACTGTTATAGAGGCACCGTTGGATCGGCATTCCACGGATATTGCTGGGACTTCCAGGCAGTAGCTCGGAAGTTACAGGAGAGTAACCTAGTTGGTTCCTCAATTTTTGATTGTTAAATGCTCTGTAAACTGTCTGTGAACGTGAATTGTATGATTATGTGAATGATTAGGATCGATAGGTCTGTTTTTGATAAATTGGATTTGACTGCTACATGATTCTGAGGAACTGTGATAAATGGGTTTCTATAACAATATGACTATGCATTATTAGGCATTTTGCATTTCATGCATAAATGCATGAACAAATAATGATAGTTGTGACCTGAGTCGCCACTGTACTGAAAAGAGCCTCAAGCTCAAAAAGGGAGTTACTCCCTAGACGCGTCCACTGATCACTGATTACTGTTTATGCGCTCGGTCACAACACTGTAATAAAATGGGAAAGAGTCACATATGCATTGCATGATACAATTGTGATAACTGAATTGCGAATTTTCTGTGTTCTGTAAATTGTTATATGGTATTTTGAATGTTATTGTGATATGATGTACGTTATTTGCGTAATGCGTGAATTGAGTAAACCATCGATGATGGTTTCTCATTGAGTTTGCAAACTCACCCAAAATTGCATCTATTTTTCAGGATCAATAGATTAGACTCCTAGCTCCAGAGATAGACTTTTCCTGCCGTGTGAGCCCGTTGGCAAGAGAAGTTATGGCACACAGGTGGGTCAGCTGGGATTGATTTTGAGGATGACCTAGTATAGACTTTTGTATCAGTTTCCTTTTTGGAGTATTGTATTTAGACTGTAGGGAACTGATAGACTTGTCTATATTTCTGTTGATGATATGAAATGAAAAAGTATATTGGTTTTAAAATATAGTGATTTTCATATTACGGTTTAATTGTATTAATGTCATGAGAGTGTTGTAGTGATCGATTGTAGTGCACCCTTATCGTCGGATATGCGTCGGAACGACCCACGGGCGTCCCGGTGCGTACCCTGCGGTAAGGGGGCATTACATATAGAATAAAAATTCTTGTTGCTCCCCCTTAATGCAATAATCAAATATATAAGCATAAGCCAAGTCCAATCAACACAAGCCAAATCCGATCAACAAAAAATAAAAAGAAGAAATACAAGCTTATCTTTGTTCTCCCCCTTTGAGATAATAGATGTCAAAAAGCCAAAAATTAAGAAGCGCCAGGAAACCGAAGAACACATTGCTTCAAGTTACGAAGGGCTTCAGTGGCAACATGAAGAAACCCTTCAATCCTCTCAATCTAAAAAATAAGGCGACATGGGGATTGACATTGGAGGTTCCCAGGGCATCCGAAGGACCCGAAGCAACATACGGCAAGTCCATCACCCGTGGTTGTCAGAAAATTCATGAAGAAATATTCATCAAGGGGACAGACTCCAGAATGCTTGATTCAAGCCTAGGTACCTCATGGGAATACATAAATTGTGAGAGTAAACATGGAAAGTATAAAAGAGAGTGGGGCTTACTCTCAATGGCCAGACTTGCGTCGATAATAAGACGCCCAAGATTGAAACTGACTCCCATACCAATCGCATAAAGAAGCTTGGCTTGGGCCAGATAAACTGTCACAACATGGGTACTTGGCATCCAATTAGCCACAATCAACCTAAACAGCACAAAATACTTCTGGGTCAGCATGGATGACCGGAGAACAGAACTGGATGGCCATGTAGTGAGTTTGCCACCAGTTAAAACTGTGGCAATCAAATCGGTCGAGATGTCCCATTCATCATCATATAATAAGTCACCAATCATATTATCAAAGCCTAAAAACACATTCAACCGAGTAGCATCGAAATTAACTACCCGCCCCCTCACATAAACAACCCCAAAAGAGATAGCATCCACATTTAGAATATCACATGTCAAATTTGAGAAGAACTCTTTTACCAGCATGAAGTCATAATGTTGAGGAAGGAGGGAGGCTTGTAACAAGGAATGTTCTAAAAGTAAAGTGTGTTGACCATGACTCTGAAATTCATCCAAATTGATTGGTTAATCTATCACAACCCCGATATCTGACAGTGTATTCGATTTCTACTCGGCGGCTGAAGTATAAAAAGTGAAAGAAAGCGCTTTATCTACTAACAGTCTAGCTAAGGGACGATATCGAGGTAGTCATACAGACTTTCAACATTTCATCTTAGTACGCCTTCTTAGAGCAGAAGGAGGTACTAACAGTGGATCAGACTGAGCTGGAGTAGGTGCTTCGGAATTTGAAGGTGAGTCTTCCACCAAGGACTCGATCACTCAAGTAACATCATCAATAAGATCATTTTGATCCTAGACATTGGGCAAGTCAATAGGCACCGCCGAAGATGACCCTACGCCTGTAAAAGTTCTGCCAGATCCAGGATGAAATTGCAAGCGACTTGAACGTCGCGTAGGAGCTGCTGTCTTTTTCTCCGAAACTGAGTATAAAATCTTTTCTTTGTTTTTGCCCATACTCCAATTTCAATTTATCAGAATTCAGCAATGCAGTAAATACAAAGTCGAGATACCAACCCAATCAGCTCAAACAAAATCAAAAACCAACAAGTAGTGAGACTCAACTCAAATTGAAGAATCCACCACAAATACACAACCCACAATCAGCCAAAAATGCAATCAGTAAACTAGGAAGCTTCAATGTCAATTCAACTCAGATTCAACACGTCAGATACCAAAGCAGTAGTTACCCACGCGATCAGTCAAATAATCTACCAAAACCCACAGACCCAATCACAGCACAAGAGAGTTAACCACTTCTTCAGCTTCAAATACAACCCAAGCAGTTAATAATGTGAAAAGAAAAACAATACCCGATGCTGAACACCACCAAGGGAACAAGGCTAGGAAAATATGCGTGACACCAACACCGTAGGATTGTGGAGATGAAGAGACCAAGAAGATGAAGCTTGCTTTGGAGAGAAGACTTGCTTGATGGAGTGACTAGCGTGGAGAGGAAGTGACTAGTGTGGAGAGGAGACTAGCTTGAAGATGAAGCTTCTTTGGCTACTGGAGGAGAGTTTGCATGGAGACAGAGGGCTCGGGCATACGGTAGTAGTAGGGAATAAAAGAAGAGGAACAAAGTTAGGGATTTAAATCCCTTACCCAAAAACGTTGCGTTTTTTAAAAAGAAACTAATTTCTTTTTCTTTTTCTTTTTCTTTTTCTTTTTCTTTTTCTTTTTCTTTTTCTTTTTCTTTTTCCTTTTTCCTTTTTCTTTTATCTTTTTTATTTATTTTTTTGAAAAATAAAAATAAAATAAAAAGAGACTAATAAGGAAGAGCACAAAGTCCCAAAGCTCCTCTAAGCAGTTCAAACCTTACCGCATCAAGAGGTTTCGTGAAAATATCTGCCAACTGCTTTTCAGTAGATACATGAGATAGGATGACTACCTTACTGTCCATGAGCTCTCGAATAAAGTGATATCAAAGATCAATATGTTTTGTCTGTGAATGTTGAACAGGATTCTTCGAAATATCTATTGCACTTTTATTGTCGCATAAAATTATTAACTCTTTCTTATCACTCCTATAATCCTCTAACATTTGTTTCATCCAAAGCAGTTGTGAACAACAACTGCCTGCAGTTATGTATTCGGCCTCAGCAGTCGAAAGTGAGATTGAATTTTGCTTCTTGTTATACCAAGAGATCATATTGTTTCCCAGAAAGAAACAGCCCCCTGAAGTACTTTTGCGATCATCTAAATTTCCAACCCAATCCGCATCACTGTATCCAGCTAGATAAGATGTTGAATCTGATGTATACCATATTCCAAAATCTGATGTTCCGCTTACATATCTGAAAATCCTCTTGACGGCTGTCAGATGTGTTTCTTTTGGATTCGCTTGATAGCAAGCACATACACCAACACTATAGCAGATATCTGGCCTACTTTTAGTTAAGTATAATAAGCTACCGATCATGCTGCGATATAAACTTTCATCAACACTTTTCCTATTCTCATCTTTGTTTAATTTCATTGAGATAGTTATGGGTGTTCTTGCATGTCTAGCTTTCTCAAGACCGAACTTCTTTATTATGTTGCGAACATATTTTGTTTGCGATATGAAAATTCCATCCTTCACTTGTTTCACTTACAAACCTAAAAAGAAGTTTAACTCACCCACCATACTCATTTCAAATTCAGATGTCATTAGCTTAACAAATTCTTCGACCATCTTTGAATGTGTAACACCAAACACAATATCATCAACATAAATCTAAGCTCAACATAAATCTGAGCTATCACAAAATCATATTTAAACTTTTTAATAAACAAGGTTTTGTCAATATTACCTCGTTTATATCCCTGCCTGATAAGATATTGAGTGAGTCTTTCATACCATGCTCTCGGTGCTTGTTTGAGTCCATAAAGTGCTTTCTTTAGTTTATAGACATAATCTGCATATGTTGAATCAATGAAACCTTTCGGTTACTCCACAAAGACTTCTTCCTTTTTGTTTCTTCAACGTACTGGCACATTCGGATTAAATATATCCGAACCTCTGACATTCATGACACTGAATTCTTCTTGCCTTCTGTTCTCCTTTTTGTGTCTTGACTTGTTGTCTTGGGTTGTTACTTAATGAACTTCTACCATATTGTCTAAATTCGGGTCTGTCCTTTTTCATTCTTTTCAGTCATTTATCAAAATTTTGAATGAGTAAAATCATGTCTTCATTTTCATCTGATTCATCTTCCGCATTGTTCACATTTTTTCCAGTTTCCACCTGTAGTGCCAATCCTTTGCTTCTTTCTTGCTTACCTCTTGAGAGATTCATCTCAAAATTTATGAGAATCGCAATAACTTTTTCCAATGATAGATTATCAATGTCGTGAGCCTCTTCTATTATTGCAATTTTTGGGATAAACCTTGGTGACAGCTATCTCAGCGTTTTCTTGACTAATTTCACATTTGAGTACTTCTTTCCCAATTGATGAGCTTGATTTGCAATATCTCTCAATTTTTCATGAAAGTCTCCAATAGTCTCATACTCATCCATCTTCAGCTCTTCAAACCGCACAGTTAACATTTGTAGTTTCGACACTGTCACGGACTTTGATCCTTCATGAATGGTTTGCAATGCATCCCACACTTCTTTTGCCATTTCACATTCTGAAATTATTGAGAAGTGTCCTTCATCAGTAGCAGTGAATATTGCATGCATTGCTTGTGAATTTCCCAGTGCACTTTCTTCTTCCACTCTTGTCCATTCAAATGGATCTTGCTGAATTGCCTCTTCTTTATAATCAGTGATCATTAGATGCATCCAACCATGTACTACAGAATGCCATGCTCTCGTGCCCTGAGCTTGAATGAAGACTTTCATCCGGGATTTCCATGCTGGGTAATTAAATCCATCCAATAGTGGTGGTCTGGTAATTGATTCATGTTCCCTTGTAGCCATGTCTGCGAATCTAGGATCTACACCAACTTGCTACCAAGTTCTGAATCGGTGACCTTGCTTTAATACCAATTGAAAAACCAAAGTGGTTAATTAATTGCAGACTTTTTGAATTATCCTTTACAGAAATAGAATAAAACTATGCAAAAGCAAAATAATAAAGACACCGAAATTTGGTAACGCAGTTCGACTCACTTTGCCTATGTCTGCGGGGCCTTCACCCAGATTAATCACTTTCACAGTAGTTCAATAAAATTACATAAGATTGATATAACATAGTACCACTCAATCTTTGTAACTGTCTCACAACCTAACTACCCGTGAAAGATTTTCACACTCGATAATACTACCGACTCGTGTTAACCTCGTCAGAGGATTTGTCTAACTACTTTCACTCAAAAACAATAATAAATAAAATAAATCAAGTATTTAATCAACTGAAAATTAAATAAAAAATACTTGAGACAAAGAAGACTTCCCTATGAATTTGTCTTCTCAAAATAACCCAGCAGAAAACTTTCTTCACAAAATCAATCACAGTATTCCTATGTTCTCTGACATATGTGACAACAATATTTTTCTTCAAAGACCCACAAAAATGTCTCCCCCATAAACTGGCGCACCCACTGGACAATTAATTAATGCAGGCTCCTATATTAATAACATAGTCTTCAACACATGGATGACACCAACTGCGTACACCGTTGTTGTAACATCCCGTTACCGATGTGATGGGCATATCAGTAATTCGGATGGGTTAGGATCGAGTGCATTCATATTTAGAATTGCACATGCATTTTGCCTCTATATCTATTGATAAATGTTTATTGTTGCACAAGCATATGAGTGTACATGCATGTATGACATATTCCCGATAGAATTGTGTAAATAGGAAATTCTGAGATTGTTCTATAAATTGTGCTTTGATTAGTGAATTGGAGTGAAAATTGAATTCTAGAGTTTGAAAATTTAAAGTGGAGTATAGGATCATGTGTTTTATATTTTTTAGGATTTATAGAAATTTTTCTGAAATTTTTAGAGTTATGGGTCCGAACCGAAAAAATGGCCTAATGACTGATAAATTGAATTCCGGTTCCGAGATTGATTGGCAATTGGCATAAGGAAATTAGAAATGTGATTTTAGGATTTATTGTTGCGAGCCATTGAGAAATCGGGAGAAAAATAGAATAAGGATTGAATTTTTAGACCCTAAGAATTGGACTTGTGGCATGAGAGTTGCCAAACATGCCTTAAGCCTTAAGTATATAAACCTTTACCTTTGAAATTTTGCCTTCCACGATAATTGCCTTGCCTTTGAAAGAAAAATTTCTCTTTGTTCTTCTCTTCTCCTTCGTAGGTCTTCATCTTGGCTTGCTTCTTTCCATTTCTTGTCTTAAATTGCCCCAATCATCATCATCAACCTAGCTTAAGTCTTGTGATGGAGAAGAAAATGTTTGGTGTTTTTATGGGTGATTGTTGTGGGTGTTGATCGAGTTGAGGGTTGGAGATTTGTAGTGATTTTCGAAGGTTGAAGGCTTGAATCAAGTAAGTTCTTACTTCTTTATGATTTAAGTCGTTTGATTTGATCATTGATTAGAGTTATAAATTGTTGAGAAATTTATGAGTTTCGGATGATAGGGTTTTGAGAATTTTGTTGATTTTGATTTGGGTAATTGACGAATGATTGATTTTAGATGGAATTGAGGTTAGAAATGAGGGGTATTTAGAGTTTTAAGTTGTTTGAAAGTGTTTAGAATGGATTTAAATGGTTTAGAAATCAGCAGATCTGAGAAATTCTGGGTTTCGGCGTGTTTTCTAGGTTGCACGTCGCGACGTGTGAAGAACACGCCGCGGCGAGCATTGTCCCCTTCGCACACCGTGACTAGCGGAAACGCACGCCGCTGCGAGCGTTCGCCTTTCGCACGTCGCGACGAGCATAAGGGGATACGCCGCGGGGAGAGCAGAAGCTTGCATCGTGACGTACGTGAGAAGTCTCACCGCGGCGAGACATCTTGCGCCTCGGCGAGGGAGCCTGTTTTCCGAAATTGAATTTTTTTATTTTAAGTGATGGTTTTGAGGTTCTGATTCCTAATAAGTTAGTTATTGATTGATTATGATTTGGAGACTAAGAATTGTGAATTTTAAGAATGAAATTCGGAATTAATTTCGAAAGTTCTCGAAATCAGATGGCAATTGATTAGTGAATGTGAATTATAATTAGAGTGTGACTTTAGAAAGTTCAGAGCTTAGTCCATTGAATTATGGTATTAGGAATTGCTATTAATTGGAGTGAAAGAGTTGAATTGGGATAATTCCGGAATAGGATCGGGAATGTCATAAACATGTATAGTATACAATTCATTCGCTACATGTTCATTATTAACTATTGTACAATTGTGTAAATTAGTAATGCTGGTTTATTTCGATTGTTATAGAGGCTCAAGTGGAGCGTCGATCTTCCGACGTAGGTGAGACTTCCCGACAGTAGCTCGGAAGTTAGAGGTGAGTAACCTAGTTGGTTTCTCAACCTTTATGTGTTACATTTTATGCACCTATGCCATGTGGAGTTAAGGAAGGATTTGTGTGATTGATTTTGATTGATTTCGGACCATAGGTGTCCGAAATATTTGGGATTTTATGTTGAAGTGTTAACTGTGCATAATTGAAATTGAATTGGTTTATTGCGAAATCGGATATATGATCTTAGGTTGTGACACCATAACGGTAAGCTGATACATGTGCATTCATGCATAATGGTATGATCAGATAAAGACAGTTGTGACCGGTGCAGCCACCGTATTTTAGAGCTTTACGCTCAACGCAACAGGGCCTCGAGCCCAATGTAATTTTTAGGGCCACAGGCTCAACGTATCAGGGCTTCAAGCCCAATGTAATTCAGAGCCACTGGCTCAACGTAAATGAGCTCAGGCGCACGGTCACAACAACGTAATAAATGAAAAGTGTCACATGTGCATTGTATTATATGAATGGTAAATTGTGAACTGTGTGCAAGGCGAAATGCCTCATAATGTGAAATAGTGATGCATGTGATATTCCTGAATACGCTATTGTGTGATACTATGTGAAAACTGTGAACTATTTGTATATGCATGAGTTGGGTGAACCATCGATGATGGTTTCTCGCTGAGTTCGCAAACTCACCCAACATTGCAATATTTTTCAGGACAAAGATAGTAGACTCCTAGCTCCAGTTAGCGAGACTTTTACTGCTGTGTGAGCGCCGGCAAGCGAAGTATGGCTCACAGGTCGGTCAGCTGGGATCTTTTGGGGATGACCTAGTTAGGAGTTTTTAGTTCCTTTTGGATTTGTACAGTGTGTAATCATGACAAAATTGTGTATTTATGGGTTTTAAGAAATGAAATGAGAATATCTTATGGTATTAAAATTTAGTGATTTTGATATTTCAGTTTTATTATATCGATGCCATGTGGATTATAGAATGATCGTTCGTAGTGCACCCTTATTGTCGGATATGTATCGGAATGACCTACGGGCGTCCCGGTGCTTACCCTACGGTAAGGGGGCGCTACAGTTGTTTCTCTATTTTTCCAATCGATGATCAACAACCCATCAACAACACACACTTGAGCTATAATCTTAATATGTGTATGAGTCAAGGTGCACCAATCATCACCATGTGCGGCATCAAAATCACCATATGCACACCCAGCCAACCTATATTCAAGACCCACGTGATCTTCACCTCAACCCCATATACCACGCGGACTACTTTACTTTATGCTCAAGATGAGACACAATTAAACTCATGCAAACAAGATGCACAGCCAGCTAGTTTATTTTGCTATCTATCCACACGTAACCAACGCCACTTCAAAAACAATACACCCACTGTAGATTATTTTTTGCTACAAAACATCACTAGGTTTTTTTCAATTGCGTGTAGTACTCGACTCCTCCATTAAATCAAACAAGTGAGCAATATTTGTGTAACGTGAACTCCACCAAAAGTCCATCTTGTCCATGCAAATATACAATAGTCCAATTAACCAAAGCACAATAGCCCATTGACGATTTGGACTTCAATTAAAACACAATCTCCACCCATCTTTATCAATCCAATTAATAATTGTAATTTTCTTATATGTCCAATTTAAATTGTCAAAACTAAATAAGATATATATAAAATATATCCTAACCGAAATGATGTTTCTTGTAATAACAGGAAGATAATAATAATTATCAAGTTCTAATACAAGGCTAGAAGGCAAAGTTAAACTACAAGTTCCTACAGATAATGCTACAAATCTTGCTCCATTGCCAATTTACAGGTTCACTTTGCCTTTCTTCAACGATCTACTTCATGTTAACATCTGCATGTTATTACAAATATGAGAACCACATTCAATATCTAATACCCAAGTATGTGGAACAGAAATAGAAGGATTATTCTTAATTATAAACATACATAAAGAGACAGCTTCCTTAAGCTTCTTATCTTTCAGGTTAGCAAGATAAGATGGGCAATTCCTCTTCCAATGTACATTGACTCTGCAATGAAAGTATGTGCCCTTGTCATTTCTCTTCTTCTTGACACCTCCTTTGACCTTTACTACATTATTAGAACCCCTCTGTTTCTTGTTTTTATTATTCTTAGAGCCCTTTTCTCGCTTTTAAAAGAACCGACAACAAGTATAGAACTGGGTTCTTTCTTAAGGTACCCTTCTGTAGTATTGAGCATGTTCAACAGTTCAAGTAATGTCATGTCCTTCTAGTTCATGTTGAAGTTCATGAAGAACTGTGAAAAGCTCGAACTTAGAGACTACAACATCAGATCAACGATTAACTCGTAGTACATGACAAAACCTTATTAGGCTAATTTTTCAATATACTTAATCATCTTCATCACATGCAATTTAACTAAAGATCCTTCTGTCATCTTGCATTGAAACAATGTTTTGGATATTTGATATCTCTCCACCCTACTTTGTACACCAAATAACTCCTTGAGATGTAGTATCATAGTAGGTGCATCCATGTTCTCATGCTGCCTCTAAAGTTCAGGAGACATGCTAGCTAACATCACACATGTAGCTTGTTTAACATCATCAACATAACTTTGATATTTCTCTCAATCTTCATCAATTGCATTTGAACAAGGTTTTAATAGAACAGGAGTATCAAGAATGTATAACTTCTTTTCTTGCCTAAGAACTATTCTTAAGTTTCATAACCAATCTGAAAAATTAGGTCCAGTCAACTTGTTAGTATCTATGATGCTCCTCAATGTCAGGTCGGTACTCATCTTCATATTCAATAACCAAAAAAATAAAAGAAGCAAATATTAGTTTATATCCAAAATCAAATAAAATAAGGATTTTAAAATTATTCAATTACTTCCACTATTTTTAATCAAATTAATAGCCCTCACTATTAAATCAAGAAATTATCAAATAATTTCCTAGTGGACTATGATCCAATTTAAAATTAATTGATATTGAGTTTGTTCAACTAACCAACCAAATTTAAATTAGTTAGAAAACTAATTTTCAATCATATCTTATATAATTCCAAGAACCGTTAGGTGACAATTCTTTGGCATAATATATTCTTTATGTTGTTCCTAACCTTGCCTCTAAATCCATATAATCATAAATATTCATAATTTCAAACAAAATCTAATTATGAAAGAAATTATTTTAAAAAATTATTTGCTTGATTCTAATTATTGATTTGATAACTAATTTAATTTAATAATTCAACTCTTGAAAAAATAAACTAAATTCAAAACCCTTTCCCAATAAAAATTCCCTTTGAAAACAAATTTTCAAAATTGGAAACACTTCATTTAATTTTATTAAAAGTATATAAAAAATTAGGCTTTTAAAAATATTAAAATCAATTTAAAAAGGGATGGGCGTCAGATGATGACGAATGCGTACACTACGTGCACTGTCAATAGGGAGGGTTGATTAGCGCGTGCAGTGCACGTGCCAATCATGTCTGCTACAGATGCACTCCGAAGACGGTGGGCGTGTGACTCACACGCGCCCATCGTCTTCTCTAGAAGCTTCCACTTGCTTTTACAGGTGCCTCCCTCCTACAATTTTCAAACTGACGCTCCCACTTTTGCGTCCTCATGTCATTATCCCACGTTTCCCCAACTTGTTTCCAACCGACACCTATCTCCCACGTTTCCCAAACCTTTGGGTAACGTTTTTTATTCTTGAACTGTCGGCTATCAAACCACCTTCTTTGCCTACATTCTCGACTCTTCGCCACCTTAGTCTCCACTAACAACCCAATCAATGTCAACGATGTTGTATATTTTAGACTTTGGTGGCTATTTGTTGTTTTTTTTTTTACTTTGGTGGCATAATTTCAATCCCATATTGGGAAGAGATGAAGATGGGAGGAGTTTTTGAAGTTATAAAATAACTCCTCCCCCTCCTAATCCAAACCATCCCAAAAATTTGATAAATACTCAAATTTTGTATACATATCAAATTTAGTATTCTCTTCTTAATAAGAGTAAGTTGCCTTAATTGGTACTCGGAGAAGTAGGCAAAATTGGCTGAACTCCATTATCAATTTTCGGATGTGTTCTTTCCTTATCTCTTTTATTTATTTCGCATTTATAGTATTCAATATTATTTTTCAGGTATATTTTTAGTGTTGTGTTCAATTTATTTGGGTATATTTACTGTTTATGTGTGTACACAGATTAGGTTGTGATAAATACACCGTGCACGTAATTTTTGTCTAAGAGGTCAGGTTTTAAGTGGGACCGTTTGTGACCCCTCCGCCCTTTTCTGGGATCTTACGTGGAATGGTAATACTGTCTTAGGAGTCCGTTTGGCGGTCTTTCCTGGGTATTACTGAATCGGTTCACTTCACTAGTTGTTTACCTTAGAGGGAAAAATATCCGATTTTCCCAACAGCATTGAAACAGGTGGGCAGAACATATGTGACACTTCCTTTCTCCTTGCAAGGTTTATATACTTCCCATGATCTGAAATGGAAAAAAAGCAAACTTAAATTTGGCAAATCGACCGTACATGTGAGGCCAAATTTACTTGATAGTGTTCCTGATTCAAAATCCTACTGTCGAATAAAATGTTTCAACATGCCAAAAGCATCATCAATCTCGACTCACTCTCTGAACTGAGCTTAACAAACAGTTCTATGCAATTCAATTACTGCTGCTAAGTTAGTGGCTACGACATGAGAAGGTGTACTGCAAGAACGAATTAAGTTCATTACATTGTGTGTGACAAAGTAAGAAAAAACCCTCTTAAACCATGTTTTTCTTTTGTGTCCCATCCTTTTTGTAAGTACATTTCACCAAACTGAGTATGCTATGTAACTCCCACTTTTGTCTTCTGTTTCAAAGTTACCGTTTTACATGTTCCTATCCTATTGTTGCTGGCTACAACTCCAGAATACAGAGCATATCAAGAGCAAGTTCTCAAAAACTGCTAAAAATTTGCACAGGTTTCTCACTAAAAGAAGTTGCGCATTTTGATACTATCACATCACATATTACAAGAGTTTAGAAGCTTGAGTGATCTTATATTATTAATCAATTTGAAAGCCATAAAGCATAGTAAGGTCTAGGAGTTAGTTGATTTTCATTAGGAACTGCAAGCTCATCAGTTGTAAATAAAGTTTGAGACCTAAAAGATTTTAGGATAAAGTCCAATGGTTTAATGGCTTGCTCAATTGCATAAAGGTTCAATCAGGGAAAAAGGTTGGCTTTGTGTTACCTTTTCTCTCGTATCCTCGTAGGATACATTTTGAGTGACAAAAGCAATTGTAGATTATGATGATATAGAGTTACATCAGAAAGCTGTCAAAACCACCTTCCTGAGTAAGAACCTTTATGAAGTGATCTATATGATACAATCTATAGGGTCCCAGGATCCAAACAGTACTGACATGGTTTGCGAGTTATGCGGATCAATGTATGATTTACAATAAACCTCCTGTAAGTGATACCTTACATTTGGCGAGGTTATGGCCTCTTCTGGCTTCTTAGAAAATAAAGTCAAAATATGCATGTACTGTAAAGTTGAGGGGAGCAAGTTATCTTCCTATCACTGCATGAGGATGGTAAATTACTCACATCAAGTCATTTGATCATGTTGTATGAGGATAAACAACTTTTGGTTAAGAACCTTGACATAAAGGGCCTTAGTATAGCATCTTCTGTCCCAGGTATTCGGATTCACCAGGACATATCTCAACACTCATCAGATCTCTCAAAGAATACATACATTGAGTATATGTTACAAAGGTTTAATACAATTAACAGTAAACCTGTCGTAACACCTGTCGCTCACAATGAGAGATAATCTTTGGTATAGTACCCAAAGAATAAAGTATGAAGAGAGATTATGAGGAATGTTTCATATTCTAGTACAGAGGATAGCCTGATGTATGCTCGGCTATGTACTAGATAGGACATTGTAATCATTGGATGACTATTTGGTCAATATCTGGTTAATCCAGTTATAGACTTTTGGAGTGCAGTCTAGTGGGTATTGAGATACTTGAAGGACTTAAGGATTATATGTTGACATATAGAAAAGTCAACATCCTAAACCTTATAGGAAATTCATATTTAAAGTTAGCTATATGTTCGGATGATCGAAAGTTCACTTAAGGTTACATTTCAAATTTGCAGATGATATAATGTCGTAGAAGTATGTCATAGAGACACGTGTAACTTCCTCAACTAGGCATGCAGAGTGCATGCTAAGGGGTTGCTTCGCATATGGTTTAACTCAGAAATTTAATTTCTGAGTGGTCTGTGGTCCATTCAGTGGTTAGACCCATCTAGTTTTACTGTGGTATTCTTCTTACAGTGTTGTTTAATGACAACGAAGAATATCACAGGTCATAGCAGTTAAAGATCAATTGTTTGGTCATAAAGATGTTGACATGAAATGTAAAATTAAGGTTTGGAGCATTTAAGGACTGAGGAATTGTGAGTCGATCCTTTAACTAAAGGACTTCACCCACTTGTGTTTGTAACACAATTATACAGTAAGGGTGTTATGATGTTGTTAGACACTGCCAGTTAGGGGATCGTTATGTTTGCTCCATGCATATTTGTACATCTTAAAGTATTATGATAGTATGATGATTCATTGATAAAGATGATCATCATTTATCTTCAGTATTATGTGTCATCATACATTGTCATAGTACATATGAAAGTCTTAAGATTTGTGTCAATCTTAAGCATTTGAAGGTCACTTGGCATATATACAGATTGACCTTGTGCCTATGTCATTTAGACGCATACAGTTTAGCATAGATATCTATAAAGTTTGACATGACATAGGGGGATATAAGTTTTTAATCCCATAAAGGTTCT
>JANIJH010000223.1:63925230-63939827 GCA_024520975.1 Erythroxylum areolatum | reverse complement strand
ATATCGGCCTTGTGATGGGGAAGCCCGATATGGAAGCTATATAAAGGTTAAGGTCTCCTGCAGTTACAAAAGAGTTCATTCACGAGCATAAAGATTCCTGACCCATTAAAGAAGCTCGTGATATGAGGAAACTGTAGAAAGGCCTAGCCCATGAGTCGGTGATCTCTTTCCACTAAAGGTCTCGGGAGATTCAAAGACGTTTAGAGCTCGGAATCGGCTTCGGAATCAGAGATGGAATCGAAATCTATGTATTCTGCATTACCTTTGTTTTTAATCCTTTCATGTAGATCCGGGATACGTAATAAAGCTCCCACTACGTATTACATCATGTTCATGCAATGTATCAGTTGGCTGATGCACTTACCAAACCGCTATCGAAAATGGCGTTCGACCGTAATTTCTTCAAGCTTGGAGTTGTTTCCAACTGACCTGCTTGAGAGGGGCATAAAGGTGTATGAGTGTTGACGATTGTTGTTACCACAGCATCTGGTCTTTGAACATGTCAATTGTTGTTATACAAGAATCTGCATTAGTTTAACAACATAGTTGTTTAGATTTTTATGCTGATTATTCTCCTTGATATTAGGAGTTTCGTATACAAGTTTGCTACTGCATGATTGTATATATTTAAACATTTGTTTAGTGATTGAATAAAATACAACAGAATTCTTTTCACTCTTGTTTATTATAGTCTTCTTCTTTCTCCTTCTGCCTACAAGCTCTTCACAAGTCAACTCCTCTATCTCATTCCCACTCTCTCAGTCCTTGCTATTCTTCTCTCTCTGTACCTTCTATGGCTTCTGCTGCTGTTGATGAGAGCCTTCAGGCCAATCCTCTATTGCAAGACTTTGAATTTCCTCCCTTTGACGTGGTTCAGGCTGAACATGTTCGACCTGGAGTCCATGCTCTTCTGAAGAAGCTTGTATGTTGTTTTCGAGTTTTCCAAGTTGTTTTTTATTCTGGGTCTGGTTTCTTTTGTTAATTCGATGATTTGGTTAATGTGAAAGCCTCCTTTTCAAGGGAAAGTTGTGATCTTTTCGAATCTCGGACTGAGTTCCTGAACTGTCGATTATTTATTTGGGACTGGAACTTTTTGAATAGAGACTCTATAGTTGTGACGAGATGATGTATTGCTCGTACGGGATTATTTTTAATAACGTTAATGATATCGGGGTAATATTTTTGTAGGAGAGTGACTTAAAGGAGTTAGAGAAAACAGTTGAGCCGTCGTGGCCAAAGCTTGTGGAGCCGTTGGAGAAGCTTGTAGATAGGTTGAGTGTCATTTGGGGGATGATCAATCATCTTAAAAATGTTAAGGATACGCCTGAGCTACGAGCTGCAATTATAGAAGTTCAGGTAATTATCATGGCATGCATTTTAACGTAGGTGCTCTATGTCTACAAAGATATTCCCACATAACTTGCGCAGATTTTACTTTCTTTTAGAGATGTTTATTATTGAATATGAATTTGTAACTTTCGTCCTGCGGTATTGCTATTAACCTGAATTACAAATAAGTGCAGGGATGCACATGTGTGTATCAATTTTAATATTGGGATCACAAACTCCATTTGCTTGCCAGAGGTTATAGAATCAGCAATTTGTTAATTTTGTTTCAAATTTTCAGGAACCATTACATTGCAATGATTGTAATTTTATCAAGTTTTGTTTCCATTTAGGAGTTTATAGTGAAGAAGTTACCATATTTTATTTTTATCTGCATTAGATGCATAGTATTTGTACTGTTCTCCCTTTTTTCTTGTACCCATGACCGTTACTTTTGGATAACAGCCAGAGAAGGTAAAATTTCAACTTAGACTGGGACAGAGTAAACCAATTTACAATGCATTTAAGGCCATTAAGGAATCTCCCGAGTGGCATACTCTGACTGATGCTCGCAAGCGTATTGTGGAGTGTAAGTATCTCATGGTGTCCACTTTGGTTATATCCTATGCTTATATTAGTTATTGGTCTGTTGTTAATTTGATGGTTTAAGGATTCTTCTCCTTCCATTGTTTCATAATTTCCTTTATATTCTTCATGGTTTTGGTTCATCAATGCTCGTATGATCAATGTAAAGGTGGGGCTAAAAAGTTGGATTTGCTACGCCTTTCTATCTGTTAACGATATATATTCCAGTTCTGAGAAGAAAGAACCAAGTTCTGAAGTGATGAAGGTGAAGGATGTTAGAATAGGGTTGAAGGTTGATCCAGGATTGATGGGTTATGTTTTTAACTTCTGTTTGTGAAATGTTGTCGTTTGTATTTAGCTATTTAACTGATAGATAATAGTCATTGGTTTTCTCTTCTTCTTCTTCATGTATATGTATACTTAGCAATGCTCATATTCGGTAACGAGAAAATCAGATATTAATCAACGCTTTCTGTGGGGGTTGACTTGTAGTTTTCTTGTTAATATTTCCCTGCAAACGGAAAAGAAGTTGCTGAATATTAGTAATATTGCGCTTGTTTCTTGCAGAACATTCTTCTGCATTAGAATACCCCTGTGTTTTACATCCTGTTGACACTTGTATCTACTGCCTGTACAGCGCAAATAAAGAAAGCAGTTCTTAACGGTGTAGCTCTTGAAGATGATAAAAGAGACCATTTCAACAAAATTGAACAGGTGCATCTATAATAATGTATTAATGCTACAACTTACAAACATCTGTGTTGATGAGGAATGAAGGATGATTTATGCAGAATAACTTCATTGTTTTAGATATTATGTTGAAACTCTGCTGTTGAACTGGCAAAGTACTCTCAGTTTTCATTACCTGTGTTATTTGCTTCCTAATTATGTGCTAGGAATTGGAAAGACTATCTCAAAAATTTGGTGAGAACGTATTAGATGCTACAAAGAAATTTGAGAAACTGATAACGGACAAGAAAGAAATTGAAGGATTGCCTGCCACAGCACTTGGATTGGCTGCACAGACAGCAGTGTCTAAAGTATGACATTTAAGTAATGCGTCTTTTGTTTAATATAGTCCATTTCCAACTCTAATTCATTTTCCTTTTGACTTTATGATGTTAGGGGCATAAAGATGCAACTGCTGAGAATGGACCATGGATAATAACATTGGACGCCCCCAGCTTTATGTCTGTCATGCAGCATGCTCGTAACCGTGGTCTACGTGAAGAAGTCTACCGTGCTTATATTACTCGCGCTTCAAGTGGCGATCTGGATAATACACAAATTATTGATGAAATATTGAGACTTAGATTGGAAAAGGCTAAGCTGCTTGGTTACAGAAATTATGCTGAGGTATGACGAATTATTGTTTGCATTCTCGCATTGATATCCTAAGTTCTTAACTGAAATTTTTGTAACAGGTTAGCATGGCAACAAAAATGGCTACGGTTGAGAAAGCAGAGGAACTGCTGGAAAAGCTGCGACAAGCATCCTGGGATGCTGCTGTACAAGGTGACATGCCAACATATTTCTAGTTTAACCCTTGTGTAGGAAAAAGGTCCTTGTTCACTATGTTTTTGAGCTTTTGGCAAAGAGAGCTACACTAGGAGAGGTTCCACTCTCTTGGAGTTGGGTCACATTTATTAGGAAAGTGAGTCTTGCTGCTGAGTCATTTCTTTGATAATTTTAGATATGGAAGACCTTAAAGTTTTCTCCAAAAACCAAGATGCAAAAGAAGCAAGTGACTTGAGTCACTGGGATATCAGTTATTGGGCAGAAAGGCTTCGCGAGTCTAAATATGATATCAATGAGGTTCTCTCTCACACTCTCTCTCTCACTCTCTTTCATGGACACTCACACACCCACACTCATTCTAATACACAGTCAGTCACACAGCTTTTGTTTGCACTTTGCTTCTGTTTTAACAGTTGATATCTAGTTGCACCACTCATTTTTTATGTGTATCTTAATAGTTTTCAACTTTTCATGCGACAATGTCAACGAATTGAGGTGTTCCTCCAGTATGACATACACTCTATGAAGCACGGACACGGCAAAATGGAGCCGTATTTGTGTGTCGGATACATGTCCATGTTGAACACCCACTGACATGTAGTGGACACATGTCCGACATGTGTCCGTACGTGTCGGAATTAAAAAATAATTTTTGTCGGCTTGGACACAGCTCGGACATGGCTCCATGGAATACATGCTCCATGTTTCTTAAGAGGGACTCATACAGTACAAAATATGTATGAACTATCAAGATGTTGGAATTCTTGAAACACATTAATCAATATATATCATATTATGAATTCTGAATTTTTTTTAATTCTAAATTTTATAATATATATATATATATACCGTGTCCGTGTCTATCAAATTTTAGAAGTTGGTGTGTTCTCGTATCCCTGTTCGTGTCGTGTCACGTGTTCATGTCCGTACCCGTGCTTCTTAGCATACACTTAGTCTCAGTCATCCTTCTATGTTTGTTTTCCTATTATTCTGTTCACTTTTTTGTTTGCTTGAAATAATAATATCTTGAAATCAACATTAAACCTTGGAAAATGACTAAGTCTCATTGACATAATTAGATGGCTTGATAATGTTACCAGCCCTTGTCTGTGATCTAGTTATGGGACCCTGCAAGCTGAAATCAAAAATTAACTCAGAAGGAAAATGGTATTTGTTAGTTTTTCTGCCCTTTCGACCTATTTTGAAAATACAGAAAAACAAGAGCTCATTAGAGAGAGCTCTTAGATCTCAAAACTGAAACTTTGATAGGAGAAAAAATGTCTACTTATTTCCTTGCATAACTTTGCATTTTATACAATCACAATATACTCCTATTATCTAGGAAACATTCAAATATTTCCAACTAACTTGATAACTCCAAACTAAATCTAACCTGATCTAATCTGATAAATTTGATCTAAATCTAATCTAATCTTAAAGGGCAACCAAACAATAAGATAATGATAACACAACAAAAAGATAATGACAGCTAATGGACTAACAGCTAACACCTAATCCTGTTTCTTCTTTTTTCCATGTGTAAAACGTTTGTAGACCTAGTCAAAAGGAACTACTTTGACTAAGTTAGGCTCATTTAATTGCTAGACTTTCTGTTGGTCCACAAAGCTACCCTATAATATACCCCCCGCTCCAAAAGCCCACCTCATCCTGAGTGGTATCTGCATTCTCGATTTAACGACGTGTCCCATTCCCAAATTATGTTTCTGGGATTCAAACCTATGACGTTGGGCAAACCCAGGTCGTTACCAGATGACTCTGATACCACTAAGCTACCCCATAAGGCCTTATTGTTAGAAAATACAAACCCTCTTTCATTATGAATAATTATGTAGTTATGACAAAAGATAAGATTTGGGATGGAGAAAAATATCTAGTGATGATGTGAAAATTTATGGATAAATTCATAAGCTTATAGTAGAAACTTATGGATAAGGATGAGTTACTTGATGAGTCAAATAAATAGGCAAATTGTATTTAAAGTCCTTTAGCATGTCTATATATATGTGGTCTTGTAATCATTTATATGCATGAAAAAAATAAAGTGTATTTAAGAAAAAAAAGTGTTTTAAGAGCTGTAGCTCTTTGTGAGAAAGAAAGATTGAGAGGAAAAGTACGGTAGCACTTAGAGAGAAATATTTGTATCTTGGATGTGTCCTTTGTACTCATAAACTTTGTTATCAATACAAATACATATTTTGTGAAAGTTCCTTTACTTGGAGCCCATCAAAGCTTCCAACAAGTGGTATCAGAGCTAAGGTTCGTTTGTTCATGAATGAGTGAAGCAATGGCCAACTTGATCCAGCCTCAAGTTCCGAAATTAACAAAGACAAATAATGGGAATTGGAGCATCCAAATGAGAGTGATGCTTGGTTCTCATGATTTATGGGATATTGTTGATGATGGATATACTGAGCCCATAGATGCAACTGTCGAAGCAGTCTTGTCAGATGTTGAGAAAAAGATGTTGAAAGAAAATCGAAAGAAAGATAAGAAAGTGTTGTTCTTTATTTTTCAAGGTGTTGATGAACCAACGTTTGTGAAAATTTCTTATGCAAAGACTTCAAAAGAAGCATGGGAGATTCTGCAAAAATCTTTCCAAGGAGTTGAAAAGGCTAAAAAGATACGTCTTCAATCACTCAGAGCTAAGTTCGAGATGCTAAAAATACAAAGCTCAGAAAATATTGGTGATTATGTCACTCGTTTGAAAATGATGGCTAATGAAATGAAAAGAAACGGTGAAGCTCTAGATGATGTTCGTGTAATGGAAAAGCTTTTGCGTTCGCTTACACACAAATTTGATTCCTTTTTCGTCGCAATTGAAGAATCGAAAGATTTGTCAGAACTTTCGATCGATGAACTTATTGGTTCTCTCCAAGCATATAAGCAAAGAATAAACCAGAATGATAATACCAGCGACTTGGAGAAAGTTTTGCAAAGCAAATTATTAGTCGGTAAAAATCAAGCAAGCAGTAGCCAAAGACAAGACAAAGGAAGTCAAGGTGGCTACAGAGGTGGCTACCAAATGGGACGTGGTCGATGGAGCAACCAAGGCGGATGTGGACGTAGCAGATAATTTTTTGAAAGAGAAAATACAAATGAAGGAAATATGATATATGGTCACAGAAGAGATTATAGAGATAGAGGACGAGGCAAATTTCATCAAAGAAGAGATAAATCTCAAATGCAGTGTTATAATTGCAATAAATATGGCAATTTTAGTTACAAATGTATATCGAATCCTGAGGTACAAGAAAGAAGTCATTTTGCAACAGCATAAGACAAGAAAGATAATGATGTTATGCTTCTTTCTTTACCAGTCAATGAGCAAAGCAATAATAATGTTTGGTATCTGGACACTGGTGCCAGCAACCATATGTATGGTCAGAAAGAGTTGTTCACAAACATGGATGAGACAGTCTGTGGTGAAGTTACATTCGGTGATTCAACAAAAATTTCGATAAGAGCAAAGACAAAATTTCAATTACCTTGAAAAGTGGAGAAAAGACATATATTACTGATATCTATTATATGCCTACTTTGAAAAGCAACATCATCAGCCTCGGTCAACTCTTATAAAAGAAATACATTATATTATTAAAAAATGGATATCTCACCATTTGGAACTAGAAGGGAGAATTGATAGTGAGAATAAAGATGACAAAGAATCGTCTTTTCACACTTGACGTACAAAATGAGCTAATAAATTACATGAAGTCAGTCATCGAGGATGAATCCTGGTTGTGGCATTTGAGGTTCGGTCATCTCAGTTTTATCGAACTAAAATTATTATCAAAGTCAAAGATGGTGAATGGATTACCAGAAGTTGATCAACCAAAGCAGTTGTGTGAAGCCTGTATCAAAGGAAAGCAACACAGCAGTTTGAAACTGGAAAATCATAGAGAGCTAAAAGGTCGCTAGAGATTGTCCACATAGATATTGCTGGTCCATTTGACGTGCCATCAGCTGGAGGAAACAGGTCCTATTTAACTTTTATTGATGATTTTAGTAGAAAGTGTTGGGTGTATATTCTGAAAGAAAAATCAGAAGCTCTTAATAAGTTTAAAGAGTTCAAAGCAATGGTCGAAAAATAAAGTGGACGGCATCTGAAGATACTCAGATCCGATAGAGGAGGCAAGTACACCTCAAAATTGTTCAAGAATTATTATAAGAAGAATGGAGTCATTCATCAGCTGACAGCAAGATATACACCACAACAAAACGGTGTAACTGAAAGAAAGAATCGTACAATTCTTGATATGGCAAGGAGCATGTTGAAAGAAAAGCATTTACTAAAGAATTTGTAGGCTGAAGTCGTTGTATGTGTAGTCTATTTGCTAAATCGATGTCCAAAAAAAAGCGTCAAATTTATGACACCTAATGAAACGTGGAGTGGAAGCAAACCAGGTGTTGGACATCTCAAGATTTTTAGGTGCATTGCATATGCCCATATTCCTGACCAAAAAAGAAAGAAGTTGGATGATAAAAGGGAGAAATGCATTTTCATTGGCTACAACAACAGGAGTAAAGCATATAAATTGTACAACCCCTTAACTAAGAAGGTGATCATCTCAAGAGATGTTGAGTTCGATGAAGCAGACTACTGGAGATGGAGCAAAGAAGAAAAGAACATTCAAGGAATATTTTTTTATGATAAAGATGACGATGACCTAGATTTATAAGAATAACAAGATAATCATTCTCCTCCACAAAGTCCACCAACAACATCTGCATCGACATCGTCAATGCCAAGTAGTAGCAGCAGCAGCAACAATTCAGGGGAGCACCAATTAAAACAAGAAATCTTAATGATCTCTATGATACTACTGAATGAATAGAATCATTTGACTATTTATTGTTCTGTCTAATAACTGCATGTGATCCGGTGACATACGAAGAAGCCGCTGGAGACAAAAAGTGGGAAAAAGCAATTAATAAAGAAATTGGTGCCATCCAAAGAAATGATACATGGAAATTGACCGGTCTTCCAAAAGGACATAAACCAATTAGAGTCAAGTGGGTATATAAGACAAAAACCAATCAAGAAGGAAATGTGGAAAAATATAAGGCAAGGATGGTCACGAAAGGTTATAAACAGAAATATGGAATTGATTATGAAGAAGTATTTGCTCTAGTTGCAAGAACTGATACATTCAGACTTCTCATAGCACTTGCAGCACAAAACAATGGAAGATCTACCAGATGGATGTGAAGTAAGCTTTTCTGAATGGTTACTTAGAAGAAGTTTATATTGAACAACCACCCAAATATGTCAAAAAAAGGTCAAGAAGATAAAGTCTACAAACTGAAGAAAGCTCTTTATGGATTGAAGCAAGCTCCGAGGGCTTGGAATACAAGAATAGATGAGTACTTTCAAAAGAACGGATTTGTGAAAAGCTCGTATGAGCATGCATTGTACACGAGGAAAAACAAACAAGGAGATATCATGATCGTGTGTTTATATGTGGACAACATTATTTTCACAGGAAACAACCCATGTATGTTTGATGATTTCAAGAAAGCCATGACCAAAGACTTTGAGATGATTGATATAGGTGAAATGTCCTACTTCCTTAAAGTCAAAGTGAAACAAATAGGAGAAGGAATTTTCATTTCTCAAGTGAAGTATGCAGATGAAGTCTTAAAGAATTTCAAAATGAAAGATTGCAATCTAACAACCACACCTGTCGAAGCAAGCATAAAGTTAAGAAGAGATTCAGACAGAAAAACTATAAATCCAACATTATTCAAGAGTTTGGTTAGAAGTTTGAGGTATTTGACCTACACAAGACTAGATATTATATATGCAATTGGGTTAGTCAACAGATATATGGAGAAACCCAAACAAGATCACTTTGACGCAGCAAAAAGAATTTTGAGATATATTAAAGGTACAATTGACAAAAGTTTATTCTAGACACATTCTCAAAATTAGAAATTAATTGGTTATTCAGAAAATGATTTTGGTGGAAATGTGGATGATAGAAAAAATACTTCTGATTATGCCTTTCATATTGGGTCAACAGTAATTTCATGGTCATCGAAGAAGCAACAAACAGTTGCCCTTTCAACATGTGAGGCTGAGTATTTAGCTGCAACAACAAGTTCATGTCAAGCAATGTGGTTGAGATATGTTTTAAGAGAGTTGGATCACACGCAAGAAGGCCCAACAAGAATATATGTTGACAACAAGTCTGCCATATCACTTGGAAAAATCTAGTGGCACACAATCGAAACAAACACATAAAATGTCATTTTATTCGGGAGCAAGTGAAAAACAAAATTGTGGAATTGGTGTTCTGTAAAATAGAAAATCAACTGGCAAATATTTTTACAAAACCACTAAACAATGAAGTGTTTCGCAAATTACAGAAAAAACTTGTTGTGCAAAGTCGAGTCTGAGGGGGAGTGTTAGAAAATACAAACCCTCCTTCATTATGGATAATTATATAGTTATAACAAAAGATAAGGTTTGGGATGGAGAAAAATATCTAGTGATGATGTGGAAATTTATGGATAAATTTAGAAGCTTATGGAAGAAACTTATGGATAAGGATGAGTTAGTTAACGAGTCAAAGAAGTAGCCAAATTGTATTTGAAGTCCTTTAGCATGTCTATATATATGTGGTCTTGTAACCATTTATAAGCATGAAAAAATAGAGAGTATTTGAGAAAAGAAGTGTTTGAGAGTTGTAGCTCTTTGTGAGAAAGAAAGATTGGGAGGAAAAGTATGGTAGCACTTAGAGAGAAATATTTGTATCTTGTATGTGTTCTTTGTACTCATAAACTTTGTTATCAATACAAATACATATTTTGTGAAAGTTCTTTTACTTGGAGCCCATCAAAGCTTCCAACACTTACAAGGTAATGGTGAAACATTACCCAAATATATAGCGACTCAGAATAGTAGAAATAGGCTCCCATGATGCATTAGCTGGAGAAAGACCTTCCTAATGTATTAATACTTGTGAAGCTCCTACAATCATGCGTGAGTTTAATATCGCTTTAGAAGTGCATTGTACTTCACCTCGGTAAACCACAGGCAACTAGGGGGTATTGGTGTTGGGACCATGGAATTTTTTTAAACAAGAGACATGAAATACTAGGTGTATTTTGGCTTCTGGAGGAAGGGACAAGAACCAACCCTGGCTTCAATGGGAAAAGGGTCATAGAAACGAGGAGATAATTTTCGATTACTTTTAGAGGCCAAGGATAGTTAGGGGTAAGGTTGAAGTTTTAAAAGAGCCATATCACCTACCATAAAGTATACCTCTCGATGTTTAGCGGACGCTCGCACACATCTTGCAACAGTAAATTTCTATTATGCAATTCCCTATCAACAGCTTCTATTCATGCCAAATCTAGACAATAAGAAAGGAAACAAGGTGGAGGGAAGCCATAGACCACTTCAAAAGGAGTAGTTTTCAAAGAAGATTGGTAACTAGTATCGTAGCAATATTCAGCCCAATATATTCAATCCATCCATTTGCGTGGATAGTCTCCTGGAAAACATCAAAGATACATCTCGATAACACGATTAGTCACCTCTGTCTGCCCATCACTATGAGGATGATATGCTAAGCTGAATGGCAATTGGTACCACTCAACTTAAATAGCTCTGTCTAGAAAGAAGTTGTGAATGTGACATCTCGATCACTAACTATAGTTTCTCGCAGCCCATGTAGTTTAAAGATGTGATCAAAGAAGAGTCTAGCCACTGTGACAGCTGAATAAGGGTGGGCTAGAGGTAGGAAGTTTGCATATTTGGAGAAATGATCAAAAACTAGTAAGACAACTTTCCCATATGACGGTGGAAGCCCTTCTTTAAAATCCATTAAAATATCTGACCAAATATGTATTGGAATTGGCAGAGGTTACAATATGCCAGTAGGCTTTAGGTGTTTTGACTTATTTCGTTGACAAGTTTCACATATTCTGACCATGACTTGAATCTGGTGCTTCATTTTTGTCCATTAAAAATCTTATGAAACTCGATAAAGAGTCTTTTGATAACCTTCATGATATTGAGCATGAATTGCCAAAACTATGGCTTGAATAAGAGTAGAAGAAGCTGCCAAATAAACATTGTTTTTGAAGGATATTAGCCCATCACAGTATGACCAAAGATTGCCCTTTGTACCAATCTTAATACGTTCCACTAGTTGCTGCAGCTCCTTTGAGTGAGAAACTTCTGCTTTAATTGCATCAAAGAACCCCAACTGAGGCATGGATATTGAAGTTAGGATTCCCACATCTTCATCTCTGCATGATCGTGCATCAGCCATAATATTTTCTCACCCAACTCGAAATTCCACCATAAAGTTAAAGCCCATGAGCTTGCTAAGCCAATGTTGTTGTGGTGAGGTAATAATATGCTGCTCTAAGCGGAACTTTAGGCTATAATGGTATGTTCTTATTAGGAAATGTCATCCCCACACATAAGATCTCCAATGGCACATAACTTTGGCTAAGCCAATCAATTCTTTCTCATAGGCAGGTAGATGGTGGTGTCATTTAGCTAGAGTAAGATTGAAGAAAGCAATTGGTCAACCTTCTTGTTGTAAGACAGCTCCTATTCCATAATTAGAGGCATCACATTCTACTCCAAAAGTCTTTAAGGGCTAAAACTGGGGTTTGAGTCATGGCCAATTTCAATGCTTCAAAGGCAGACATAGAATCCTATATCCACATAAAGGACTCCTTTCTCAACATAGCTATCAACGGCTTAATAATTTCTCCATAATTTTTTTACAAACTTTCTGTAGTACCCGGTAAGACCAAGGAAGCCTCGTAATGCTCAAATGGTAATTGGTTATGGCCACTGTGATATTGCTGCTACTTTTTGGGGGTCTGCTTCCACACTCAGTAATGAAATCACATGTCTCAAGTAAGAGACTTGAGTTTGTGCAAACAAACATTTAGATTGTTTTAGGAACAAGCAATGATGTCTCAACACAGTGAACAATACCCGGAGATGGTACATTTGTTCTGTCCAAGTATGAGTATAAGTGAGGATATCATCAAAAAATACCAAGACAAATTGTTACCAGCCATTGTCTGTGATCTAGTTATGGCACCTTGCAACCTGAAATCAGAAATTAACTTAGAAGGAAAATGGTATTTGTTAGTTTTTCTACCCTTTCGACCTATTTTGAAAATACAAAAAAAACAAGAGCTCATGAGAGAGAACTCTTAGATCTCAAAACTGGAACTTTGTGTTATGGGTCCTCAAAAAATGGAGCCCAACCATTAGGCCCAAATATTAAACCCAATTATAAAGCCAAATGGGTTTAGTTGAAAAGAATCCCACATCGATTAATTTGATTTTTGGTGGCATAAGTCATGTATATGAATACATGCCTCCACCCATACATTACAACACACACCATACCATAAACACAATAACTTTGTACTATTGCAATTTGGTCCTTATTTGACCTATTTGCAATTTGATCCTCTTAGTTTGATTTATTTGCAATAGAGTCATTCATTGGATTGCAAATTAGATCTTTTTGGAGGCAGAGACAAGGTTTGGGAAGTGTTCTTCCTCGCACGAGATTGGAGAGCTACGCCAAGTAACCTTTTTTTGTCTATTGATAGTATTCGTCTAGTTTTATTCTAGATTTTGGTGCCTTTGGTTGTATTCTGCGTTGTTGTTGTTGCTTGTGATCTTTGTATTTTCTTCTGTTTCAAGATATATTTTAGGTGTGATTTTTACTTGTTAGAAGGAGTAAGGCTCGTTTGTGTATATCCTTGTATTGTTAGAGACATTTGATGTACTCATTATATTGATAGTGGAGTTTTTTTAGACTAGGTCCCGTTGATGTTGCCTCTTGATATTTGAGAGGGTGTTAAAAATTCTGGTGTTCTTTAATTTTGTTGCTTGACAATTTATTATTGCTTCCATATTCGATCGACATCACATCCGCATATATTTTGTTTTAATCCGCACGCTCTGGTTTTTAGGCACATCTTTGTTTGTTTTTTAATTCCCAACAACTGGTATCAGAGTCTTTTTGGTTTTCTCTCTGGTATTTTTTTTATTTGATTGGAATATGGAACCGAATTACGATGTTTGCTTCTCAAAAGCTAGAGTCTAAACCTGATGAAGATTGGGCTTTTGATAATAAGATAGATTGTAGCTTTATTCGGCAATGGATTGATGACAATATTAAAAAAAAACGACGATAATTTTATTGATAAAAAGACTTGAATACAAGACTCAAAACACCAAAAGATTTGTACAAGGCAAGAGTATAAGAAAGAGACTTGGACACACACTACACACTCTCCACACTTTTCTCTCTTTACTCTTTCTTTTTTTGTGATGATACAAAATGGTGTTAGGATTGCTATTTATAGGCATCCATCACCAACCTACATGCAAGTTGTTAGAAGACTCTAGACTTGCCAACTTATATCGCCGACTTGCATCACCAACTTGCCAACTTGCATCACCAACTTGCCAACTTGTATCGCCAACTTGCCAACTTGCCAACTTGCATTGCCAACTTGTACAAGTTGCAAGAAAATTCTAGATTTGCAAGTTGCCCACTTGCAAGATTTTTTCAGATTTTTCCTTTCTTTTTTTATACATATCTAGAGTTTTCTACAAGTCTCTAAAATTAGTTGATGATTTCTAACACTCCCCCTCACCAACTAATTTCTCTTCAAAGTTTTTTTTTTTAGATTATCCCAAGCTGCTCACAAATTTCTTCATGTTTTGTTCCGCCAAGACCTTTTGTGAATATATCTGCAACTTGATCTTCTGTTTTGATGTACTTCATTTCTCATAATCTAACCCATACTTCTGTGAAAAACCACGAGCCACTAGTCGTGCCTTATATCTCTCAACTGTTCCATCTCTTCGAGTCTTTTTCTTATAGACCCATTTACACGAGATGGGTGTTACTCCTTCAAGCTTCGGCACCAAATCCCAAGTTTCATTTTACTTTAATGCTTGAATTTTCTCATCCATTGCCTGTTGCCATTCCTTGCTTTGTGACGCTTCTTTATAACTTGTCGACTCTTTCAGACCAATTTCATCTATTATTGCTGCATTTGCATACTTTAGATTTGGCTTTCTTTGTCTAGTTGACCTTCGTGGTTGAGGCGATGGTTGTTGAACATCTTCTTCAATGTCCTCTATC